>CM025152.1:12543420-12554234 GCA_013467495.1 Gossypium gossypioides
CATAGTAGCCCTATCTCCCTGGCTTTGCTACAACCATCGGCGCTACAACCATTGTCTTGCTCCCATAGATTAGTAGCACTAAGAAAATCACGATGGATCCTGTAGCTTTGAACCGTCGAAAGCCTCAATAACCATTTTCTCCGACCCATTCAACTCCTTCACTGCAGATTTCTTCTATCTCTTTCGACCTCTACTTCCTCCCTTAGCGGCGCCTCCTCAATCTAAACCCTCAATGATGACTACTGTTTTCCTTCCTCCTCCATAGCATGCGCCACTTGATTCACCGGTCTACCCACAAAACTAAAGGTGAGTTCTTCGAATCTTTAAACCCTTTCCATAATTTCTTTTACTATCACAGCAATGCTCGATCTTTCCTCCCCCAGTGACCGAACTTTTTTAACGACAGTCAAGGAGTCCCCCTCCACCACCAATCTCCAAAATCCCAATTCTTCAGCCACTGTCACCACTTGTAAACAGGCTCTCGCCTCTACTGTAGTTGAGTCGGCCACAAAATTATTCAGGTACGTATATGCTGCCAAATATACCCCTCACTGTCTCTAAAAATTATCTCTGACACCGAACTATGATCATGCATGTTAAACGATGCATCAAAGTTAACTTTAACCACATTTGTCATTGGCAGAGACCATGCATTGCCATTCTGCATAATGCTTGTTGCATTGTTCTTCACCACTATTAACAAATAAATTTGCTAACCATATTTTCCAACTTTGCTCCTGGTTAATAGGTAAGACATCTATACCCACACCCTGTAGGACACACTTGGTGAACGAATAGTCCCGAAAAATGTGGCTCACCGACTCTTCCATTAAACAACAAAAAGGGCAACAATTCACCACCACCAACTTTCTCAGCTGTAAATTACCAAACGTACGAATGTAATTTTTAGTCAATTTTCAGATTGTAATTTTTATTTTACTTGCAATTCTTAAGTCTCCACAATTTGTTGTAAAAATTATATAATAGCATATCTTGTTGTACCCCCTCCCCAATTGATATTTTTGCATCCCCATTTAGCAGCCATTTGTACCCACTCCTTGCCAAATATACTCTTGTATTATCACCTCTCCAAACCCTCTCATCCCCGAGCTCAACTCCGATAATTGGAATGATCATTATTCTGCTCACTTGCTCCTCATCAAATAGTTCTCGAAAGGCCTTCAATTTCCAAGTACTCGACTCAGTGTTAATAAGATCTGCCACCACTGTATAATTAATATCAATGTTCTGAATTACTATTTTTCCTTGTCCAAGGCCCGGTAACCAAGCATCATTCTAAATGTTTATCATTTTGTCATTTCCAACTCTCCACCCTATACCTTGTTCCAAAAGCCTCCAAGCACCCCGAATGCTCCTCCAAGTATATGAACGGTGAGATCTTAAACTGGCACTCATAAAATCATTATTTAGATAGTACTTAGTTTTCATGACTAAAACAAACTAACAACATGGTTTCATTACTAATCTCTAACCCTATTTAGCAAGCAATGAAATATTAAACTTTGATGAGTCCTTAAAGCCCAAACTTCCTTGTGCTATCGGCTTGCACATCATCTTCCGGTCGCACCAATGGATCTCTTTCTTTGTTTTAGAATTTCTCCACCAGAACTTACTAATAATACTTTCCAAGTCACGACACCAAGTAACAGGTAACAAAAAACATTGCATTGTATAAACTAGAATGACCTATAAAATTGACTTGATAAAAACTTCTTTACCTCAGAGTGACAACTGACGAACACTCCATCTTTCAATACACTTCTTACACGTCTTTAAAACTCGCAAAAGCCTCATTCTTTCGCCTACCAACCATGGTCAGTAAATCAAGATACTATTTTGGATTACAAAAAATCCTCACACTAAGCACCTCCCCAATCTGTTCCCATATGTGGCTTAATACATTACTGCTAAAGAAAATTAGAGACTTCCTAAAATTGATCAGCTGTCCCGAAACTTCTTCATATTCAATCACAATTGATTTAATAGCATTCGCACTATCCAGACTTGCCTCCCCAAACAAGATACTATCATTTGTAAAAAAACAGATGAGTTAAAAACAATCCACTCCAACCTAACCTTATCCCTTTAATGGTCCCTTCAGCCTTTGTCTTTTTAAGAAGAGTAGAAAAACCTTCCACGCATATCAAAAATAAATAAGGACTCGGCAGATCTCCTTATCTGAACCCTCTAGAAGGCTTGAACTCCTCTTAATGAACCCTGTTGAACAGAACTAAATACTTAACCGTTCTAACGCACCCCATCACCAGTGACACCCATTCATCATAAAACCCCATACGAAGCATCACTTTTTTTATGAAACTCCATTCTACCCTATCATAAGCCTTACTCATATCTAGTTTCAGCACAAAATGCCCTTGTGCCCCATCTTGTTTTTGTTTAAGTGAATACAATACCTCGTATGCAATAAGTGCATTATTCATAATTTGTCTACCCAGAACAAATGTCGCTTATGCTTCATCAATACATTTATCCAACACAGTTTCGAATCTATTAATCACTACTTTAGAAATGATCTTATAAACCATATTACACAGACTAATCGGCCTGAATTGCGACATACTATTCGGAGCATTCACTTTCAAGATAAGCACAATACTAGTACTATTGGTAACCTCTACCTCATTCCTCCTATTCAGAACATCTAAACAATACTAAGATATCTCCCACTGCCCACACAATGTGCCAATATATTTGATAAAAGAGTGCAGGATAACCATCCATACCTGATTCCTTTAATGGTGCCATACTCTTTACTACTTCCACAACTTTTTTGACCTAAAATTTCGCAACAAGCTCATTGTTCATACCCTCTTGAATGCAAGTCGGGATCCCAAACAACATATTGTAACAACTCATTGTTTGCGAAGCAGTAAACATCCCCTTAAATAATCACTCACCACCCTTGCCATCTCATCCTCTTCAACTGATTCCTTAATCAGCCCTTTCAGCTTCTTCACTGTATTCTTCTTTTTTTCGTTTGTTTGCTAGATTGTGAAAAAAAATACGTATATTTATCCCCAAACGGAAGCCAATTTGCCTTTGCACACTGCTCCCAAAATAGCTCCTCTTTATTAGCTTCCAAATTCAGAGCCAACTTAACCTCTTCCAACTCTGCTAACGTTTCATAATCCAGATCAGCCGAACTCATATTAGCTAATCACATATTTAGAGCTATTGATGTTAGTATTTTATTGGAAGAAATTTCTCCCATCTCATTCTTAAGAACCTTTCCAAGCTTTTCCAACTTCGTAGGGACATCATCAGTATTCACCTCCCTGAAACTTCTCACCTGTTGTTCATAGCAGTCCTCCAAGATCTAGCTCGCATTAAATCTAAAACCCCTCTTCCCCCGAATCGTACTACTTCTACTAACATCCCCTAAATCAACCAAAATCGTACAATAATAATAAAAAAACATGAGACAAGTGCTTTAAAGAATATCCCGAAAAACTCTCCCACCAAGCCGAATTAGCAACCCCTCTATCAATTCTTTCTCAAACATTATTCTCCGGCAAACGACCCCTTTCCCATATAAATCATCGTCATGAAAAAACCCAAATCACTGAGATTGCACTCCTCTAAAACCTCCCTGAAAAAAAGCCATATTTCTTTTTATTTCGCAACCGCCCCCCTTTTTCAAGCGAGAACATGATCTCATTAAAATCCCCCACTACCATACATGGTAACTCTTGAAAGCTCCCCAACCTCCTTAAAAAAATCCCATGACTCCCCTCTTTTCTATTCCTCCGATGCTCCAAATAACCCCGTAAGTCTCTAAGTCGACATACCCTCTCTTTCCTGAACTTTCACACTCAATTGCACCACATACTCACCCCTCCATCCTAACGACAAACCCTATTTCGAACCATAAGCTCCCACATCTATTCTGTCAACAAAACCACACGTTAGATGAACATGTTTCATTCTCTTTTCGCTCAAATTTGTCTCTATTAGAAACAAAATTTAGGGCTGAACATGCCTCACCTTATTCTTGAAGCAATTAGCCGCCCGTTGGATGGCCCAATCCATGAACGTTCCAACTAAAGATTTTCATTGCTTCTGGCCAGCTTGCTGTCTAGCGATTGTCGATATTTCATGAGTCTCATCTAGTGAAATAATAGTACCAGAACAAGTTTTCTCTCTCTAGGTTCGTTGCCTCTTCTTCCCATCACATTATACAATTGGGCTATCCTCGGAGTTAAATCCCATTTGCCTCTGTCTCCAGTCTCCCTATTTAGTCACAACTCCATCTCTACCCAACTATTCATCTAGGAATTAATAGTTTGGGTATCACCAAAATTCCTTCCCTCACTACGCCCATCCACATCAATGCCAAGCGGATTACCACCCCCTTGGGAACCATCCGGGCCATCCTTCTTGAGCCATCTGCTACCCACTGAGACTTCTCTTCTTGACTACGTCCTTAATGAAACATTCTAACCGGACTCTACATCCTAAACTCCAATTGTCATCCTTACCAGGCAGAAGCCCTCACCATGGGCTAACTTTCCACAAAAAAAATAACGTTAATCTCTCGTACTGGAAATAGGCATACCCCTCCCTATTTTGTCCCAAAGCCAATTTCTTTTTCCGCTTCAAAGGCATTCTCACATTAATTTTAACTCTAATTTGCATATACCTCCTTATCCCCCTCGTCACCAGAACATCATCATACTGAACAAACTGTCTAATAAAATTTCCAAACTATAGTGCTAAACTCTCCGAGACGACCCCAACCGGCAAACTGTGAACTTGGACCTAGAAATTCGTATAAACCAAAGGAACTTGCAACAGGTCTTCCCCTTTACTCAGCCGAAGAAAACAATAAGATTGTTGTTAAATGACCAAGGCATACCATCCATTACCCTCTTTATATCTACTTTATAGAAAAGTCAGAATAAACACCTCTTCTCCCCAATATCTGTGATTGAAACTCCTCCCAACAGATGCCATAGATCAGCCAAAGTTCTTTTTAACGAAGGAAAATGAACCACACAATCCTTTAATGCTTTTCCCACCAAACAGAATCGATAGTCTTCCTCAACCCCATATGAATCCTTATCAAATTGAATCGATTCCTCCTCCTCATCCGAAAAAATTCAAATTTGCTAACTGTATCTCCGTCACCATCGAACTCCCCAACCAGCCAAATCAACCTCGCAAAACCCTAAAGCCCCAATGAAAAAGAAATGTGTGCCCCACTAGCAAAAAAATAAGTCCAATACCAAAAGCTAAGAGTTAAAAGATGGCGCAGTGATGACAGGTGGCAGCCCAACTGTCCAAAACTATACTCGGTACGAGTAGCTACCAATTCTTTTTATTGTTTGCCGAATATATTATTATAGCACGACTTGGCATCAAGCCCTGACCCTAATTTGTACCATCTTGGGCCTGTGCCAATACTAGTGTCTCAGCTACTAAACATATTTCTCTTCTCCTTTTAAACAAATTTATGGTCACATATAGGAATGGACTGTCCCACTTTTGCAAGCTACTAAGCCTTCATAGATGTTTAATCTATTATAACTCCACTATTTTGCACTACTCCATAATGCTTACTCTTTATTACTTTTATATTGTAAAAATTATATATTATTGATTATTAATGTACATAATTTATTTTATAAACCATATTTAGTATTCATATGTATATAATATTTTTTTACAAAGGCAAAAAGTTATATATATACTTTTTTTAAAATACAAGATGGAACAAAACACAGGTGATAAAGCATCTGATTTTAGTAAATGCTTGTTAATCATTAACATCCAAAAACCAGCCCAAGTGCATTTTATTATTTTGGTCAACTTAGGTAGGATTTCCAAAAATAAAATTTGGAATGTTTGATTTATTCTTCTGAAGATCAGGGAAAATTTTGTTTTTGCATTTCCATTGCCAATCTCCCCGTCTTCTCAATAAAAATAATGTGTTGATCAGAAGAATCACCACCTAAGTTAACAAGGTATGCATATTGAGAAACAGTATTAAGTTATTTACATTTACATGTATAATATTACATTGATCCTAACAATAACCTCAGATCTCAATTCTGTTATTCTATAATAATTTAATTTAACACATCAAGCTAAGTATTACAACAACTCCTTTCGATTGAGGTTCGACCATTAAAGGTGTCATGAGGTTTCCGCATTACCTGAAATGACTGCCACAAGGTTGAATTCACGCTCCAGGCTCCATGTAGACTCGTTCTGGCTGTTGAGAGTGAAGGTATATTCCTGAAAGTACCCATTGTATGCTATCAACGATATTATGGCCCTACAAATGAAATGCAAATTTGAGTATATCTGAAAACCATGTACATTGATGCATGCAACTTCAACAACTCCAATTTAGGCCGATTCATTGCCTCAAACACTGTATTCAATTGCTCAATTTTTGCTTTGGGAATGGCAGGTTCTTGCTTGGATAATACCACTATGAACGTGCTGATGTTAGCAAATAAAAGAAGGGGGGGAGGGGGCATGGTAACCGAACATATAAATAAGGCAAGTAGAAGGGAACACAAAAGTAAATGAACAGATATACAATTCTGAAGCTAAGACGCATCCAAGAACTGACCTACAAGATGCAATCTCAGATGAGGATGAATCAGCAACTTTGTCTACCTTCCGTACCACTGCATAGCTGCATTAGCAATGCAATCTTATAGCACATATGTTATGGATGGTCATCCAGTCAACAACCATATTTCATCTAACCATGTCTAACATTAAGTTTATTGTTTATAGCAAAAGATGTCAACTCAATTAAATTTAAAAGTTAAAAGGGCGATTTCAATGAATTTCATCTTCTGTGGCAATTAACCAAGCATATTTGAGCATGGCTTAACAAAAAGAAGAGAAGTGTAAATTAGCTTAAACATATGCACTTGATAAGTATTTACCTTCTGACTCCCGCAGAAACAGCATTGTGAAGCACATGATGGTGAGCTGGATCTAGTGCATCATTCACAGAATAAGGTAATATTGATCCAAGAAAACTACCTGACATTTTGGTCCTGCTTAGAGTTAACAAATTTGAGAAAGGTCACATAACTCAGTAAATCATTCATATAAATTTATGGGCAGAAACAGACGCTATGACAAAAAGAAACTTGTTTAAGATATAATTTTCTTTGAAAAAATATGAGGATATCTATGACCCTTCCGTATGATCACGGATGTTAGCAAATTTACGATGGTCTCTCAGGTTCATTTAAATTAATCATAGAACCCCATTAATTATTCAAGCATGTCAAGTAAAATGTTTCTTATGGTTCCCAAATTATCTTCAAGTTGCCACACATGGTTAAAATATTCTTAAAACCTATTTGTTTCTATTTTGAGATGCAGAAGAGTACCTGATGGAAGGTATGTGATAGTGATATTTAAGTTCCAAAGGGCAAAGGGTCTCTTTATAGTTTGTCAACATTAGTTATAATAAAAGTTAAACATGCATACAGAAAGAGTAAAAACACAAAAAGGATTGCCAACAAGGACCTATAAAGGGAACACAAAAAGTTAAGGACCACGGAGTTCCATCATATGCAGAATGTTACATGTTGAAGAAAAGGGATAAAGAAAAGGGCACGGTAAGTACATGCATATATATAATTGGGGCATGTGGTTCACTTTCAGTGTGATTTATACACAAACAGTATACCAAATACAAACCTATACACGTCGTGTATATTGTGGAAACAAAATTTACAATATGACAGAATAACAAATTGCATAAAAGGTGAAAAAATGCCACATGTTTCAATTTCTTTTATAACATAGGTACACTAAACAATATGCATGTTGATCGTCAGAAACATTTTCTAGTACACACTAGAAGGAGATCTTATTTGTAGTCCTCACCTCTGATTTGTCTCAAACCCCAGAGAGAAGATATGAACAGAACCTGAAGAGCTTGTGGCCACAAGAATATCTGGAAGTTGCAATGATGGTGCAAATGACAATGAAAATATGGTTGACGGGCATGTTCCCCTCCGGAAACTGTATGACTGAGAAAATAAAGGATGGTTGGATTCCATATATGAAGTTAAAATTTAAGGGGACAGAGACTAATGGCATGCTCCTTAAGGAATACAGTTTATTGCAAGTCAAGTTTACATTCTATTTTCCTTGCCCAACAATGGATAATTGTAGCTGTAACAGGCTGTATTTACTATTAAGTCTAGTACCAAAGACACACTTCAGATATCAAGTCCTATCAGATGCATGAAGCGCAAATATAAAGAAGTTTTGGTTTGGCTTAATTTTCTATTCCAGTCCTTTCCCATTCCTTCTCCTTTGACTGAAAACAACTTAAAGGTCACATTAGCAAGTTTGTCTTTGCAACTCTGCAGCATGAGGATGTCATACAATCTCAAGATTACTTCCTATTTTCAAGCAACAAGGGATAATTGTGACTCTAACAGCCTCCATTTACTAATGATCTAGTACAAAAGACGCACATCATATAAAAGTCTCATCAATTCAAGAAGTAAAATTCTGTACCTTAGTTGCTTCTGAAACCAAATGAACTCTGATTATAGTTCCCTGTTCAGATGCTGTTGCAATGTATTTCCCATTGGAAGATAAGGCAATTGCAGCCAAAGGAGACCGGTGAGCATCTATCTAAATTGATTCAATAAAATGAAAATTAGAAAGTGACAGATCTAAAGGATTAAATAGCACAAAGAAAGAACAGCAGAACTAATCTCTTCCATTCAAGGGCAATTATAGCAATATTAAAACAGAGCAGTTGATATGAGTAGAAATGGTCATTCCCAGCTCAAAAGAAGGTTAACAGTAGAATTACACAACTAGAAACTTTCAGTTCCTAAAATTATTGATTCTCAGTAACAGGAAGGTAAATACAAAGAATCTCTGATAAGGGAAGGGTAACTATTCAAAATAGAAGCCAAGGTGCTTGAGCTATTCATCCTTTGCAGCTGCTTTACTTTTTCTTTAACAAATGTTTTTCTTAATTTAAACACTTGCACATGACAGCTAGTACATCTAATTCCTTTTATATAAAAATATTTGATAATAACATCACATTAAATGCACCTCAGTATGGGCTAAGAAAATACTGCAGAATGTTATCTTATGAATAAATATATTTATCAGAAATCCAAAACACATAGGTGGCTAATCAAATGTTGACAGACAGATCTGATAATTACTCTTGAGTTTCAAAAGCTTGACTATTTTCTATGTCTGTCCAATTTCTAAGGTATCTAATGACAGTTTTCAGTCACAACCTCACAATGCAACTGAAGCTCCATGACATTGTACACTAATACAGCTCCTTTGGCTGTGCTGGCAGGAAGAGCCAAGAAGCAACCCTCTAAACTAGGGGAGAATGCACAAAGTCCTGGAGGAAAGAAAATAACCAAAAATTAAAATTAAAAAAGAAAAAAAAAACTTATGAACCAAATAAAGAAAATACTTTTTGTTCGGGAGTATTTGCATGACTCACAAAGCTCTCCAGTTCCCATAACTAGACCATTTTCAATTCATAATTAACTATCAACAATCACCATTCATGATAAGTTTTTCATAGATTAGCTGCTCTCACTGTTCTTCAAAAGCACAAAGATTCATGGAGCTTGATAATAAAAAATATGATACTCTTAACACGTAATGTGTTTCTCTTTCTTTTGTTTGAGAACATTATATAACCAATTTCTTATCCCGATCTCAGTTCATAGTATTCATAAGAAAATTGATTTATTAACTGAAAGGATATCTAAAAATAAGAAGTGAATAATTTTGAAGGACTGAAAATAACCTGGATACAAGTCAACTTTTGCGTATCTCAGAGTGGAACTATAGTAATGCTCTTTTGGAACAAGTTACCGCATTAAGAAACAATTCAGACCCTGACATAACTCTACCCAGAGGAGTTCAGCACAAAAGGAGAAGAAAAGAAATTACTTTGGCTACAAGCACAGTGCCTTGATTGGTAAGGAGGATGGAAACCTTTTCAACCCAATGACAACTTTCATAACCTCCTTCACACTTTATATAGCATCAGCACTGGATTTAAAAATTTTCCATCCTCCCTACCAAGCAAAACATAAATATATCAAATACATTTAACAACCCTCGAAGGTCTTTAGATAAAACACCAAAGATACAAACTGCCAAAATGTGGCACTATAACTTGGTTCGACTGCATGACAATTGCAACATGCAATCATGTTTAACAAAGCAATTCACATCATAACGGCCTCCTTGAGAGATAGCAAAAACCACCTTATATACAGAAGAAACACATACTACTTACCCTTTAAATTTGGCACAGTATCAATGGTATCCAACATTGAAAGACTGTTTGAGTCATATATGTATGTTTTCTCTTGCAAAACCACAACAAGCCTGTAATTACACAAATTAAGCATTCATTAAAAACAGGAGATAATCATATTCAATGGACTAATCGCATAAAAGGCTGACTCAATCTAGGAAACATAGAAAACAGAAACATGTGAGAACAACCAAATGAAAATGGAATTAAATTATCAAAGAGCCTTTTTGAAATGAGACTTTTTGCCCATTCTGAGATCTGTATAACCCAATTTCTACAGAAACTTACATTTTCATTTGCAAACTTAAATACACCCTTTTCACACTATTGTTAAAGTATACTAGAGAATAGCATTTCACAGCAAAGATTCTCTAGAGCTACCTAGACATAATATATCAACATGTGACAAGACTGTTCTATTTATACTAGTAATGGGTTTACATTATGAGGATGTAGAAGGATAGGTTAA
>CM025152.1:12584790-12596411 GCA_013467495.1 Gossypium gossypioides
TAAACATGAGTTTAATAATTCTAAGTTAAGAAATGTAATTAATCTAGCACAATTATGTCATCTTGATTACAATCGTATTTTGAAATCGTGCATTTGAGATTTATTTTTTTAGTTTACTTAGTTTAAAATCTTAGTTTTTAATTACCCTCTTCAAACAAAGTATTTTTCTTCACCAAAATGTTTTAAATAGCATTCATAAATAATTCTTTTCACAGCCCCTGTGGGTACGATAACTAGACATTTACTTGTCACTTTATTACTTGTTGCGATTGTATACACTTGCACATTTTCGTCGTTCTAGTGACTCACATTTACTTTGAGCTATAGCTGATGCTCTTCAGCGTGTTGCGGGAACTGCATCCACTACGGCATCTACCCCTACTGTTTGTCGGGCTCTGATAAAAGAATTACGTAGATACGGTGAGACCAAATTCTCAGGGTTGAAAAGAGTTGGTCCTTCCGTAGTTGAAGTTTGGATTGAATCCATTAAACACGTCTTACAACAACTTGAATGCAACTCGCGTGAAAGTGTGATTTGTGTTGTTTCTCTACTGTAATGAGAAGCATGCACTTGGTGGCTGTTAGTGACACGCCACGTATCCGCAGATCAGGCTAATTGGGATTTCTTTCAAAAGGATTTTGAAAAGAAATATGTTGGCGAACTGTATATTGAAGATAGAAGACAAGAGTTTTTGATGCTGAAACAAGGTGGAATGTCTGTGGTTGATTATGAGCGAAAGTTTACAAGACTTAGTACATACGCCATTGAGTTTGTGCCGACTGAAATTGAAAGTTGTAAGTGATTTTTGCATGGTTTACGTTATGAGATTCGAGTACAGTTAGTATCGCATAGAATTACTGAGTTTACTGATTTAGTTGAACGGGCAAGAATGGTAGAACAAGCTCTGGGTCTTTATAAAAAGACTAAGACTACTTGTACTGTTGGAAAATGTCCTGGAGCTGCTAACTCAAATCCACAACCAAAATGACCAAAATAATTTCGTGGTAGCTGGAAGTTGACTTTTAAGTCAGATAGAGTTGATAGAAATCATGATCGACAACCGACTGTTTCTAGGGTCGTGTGTGAGGTCCATACAGGGATATTGATATTCCAAATTGTGTGCACTATGGGAAAAAGCACCGTGGTGATTGTTGGAAGTTAACTTGAGGTTGTTTTCGCTGTAGAGCCATGAAGCATTTTGCTAGAAAGTGTCCAAAGAATGAGAATGCTACCCCTGTTACTTCTCAAAGGTCTGTGCCTGCACCTAGGGGTTGCGGGTCAAGTCGAGGTGGTTCATTTTTGAGAGGTGGTACTAGAAAGGGAAATGATGCTGTTACTCATCAGTCGGAGGCTAGAGCGCCGACCCAAGCTTATGTTGTATGGACACGTGAGGATGGCAATGCTAATGACGTTGTGACAGGTATCTTTTTATTACATTTTGAACCTGTTTATGCTTTGATAGATTCGAGATCTTCACATTTGTATGTTAATACTGAATTAGTTAAATCGGGGAGTTTAAAATCTGAGACATCTAGAGTATCAATAGCGGTGTCAAGTCTGTTGGGACAATTTGTGTTAGTAGATGCGCACTAGTGATACAAAATATAACCTTCCTTGTTGATTTGTTGCTAAGGCCGTTTGGCAATTTTGATTTGATTTTAGGCATGGATTGGCTTATGGAACACGGAGTAATTCTTTATTGCCATAACAAGAAGTTTCTTATTCAGAGTGAGGACGGTGATATGATTGAAGTGAATGGTGTTAGAACGAGTGGTTCAACTTGTATCATTTTAGCAATTCGAGGTGATAAACTTCTCAATCAAGGTCATGGAGCTTTTCTAGCCTATGTTATCAAGTAGAATTTTGGTGATAGTTAGAGCAACAAAATCTGAACTGTTTGCAAATTCCCTGATGTGTTTTCCAAGGAATTACTGATATTACCACTGGATCGGGAGGTTGAGTTCGCAATTGAAGTATTTCCTGGTACGGCTCTGGTGTCAATGTCACCTTACCGTATGGCACCCATAGAATTAAAAGAATTGAAGGTGCAATTGCAAGATTTACTGGATCACAGCTTTATACGCCCTAGTATATCGCCTTGGGGATCTCTAGTGCTTTTCGTCAAAAAGAAAGATGGCTCAATGCGACTCTGTATTGAGTATCGACAATTGAATAAGTTGACAATTAAGAATCGATAACCTCTACCTCGCATTGATGACTTATTCGATCAACTAAAAGAAGCTTCTATATTTTCTATGATTGATTTAATATCGGGTTACTATCAGTTGAAAGTGAAAGATAGTGACGTACCGAAGACGGCGTTTTGTACGTCATTACGAATTTTTGGTGATGCCTTTTGGACTGATGAACACTCCGACAGAATTCACGGATCTCATGCACCATATTTTCCAATCGTATTTGGATCAATTTGTGGTAGTTTTTATTGATGACATTTTAATCTATTCAAAATCTGAATTCGAGCATGAACAACATCTCAGAATTGTTTTGCAAGTGTTACGAGAAAAATGATATATTGAAAGCTTAGCAAATGTGAATTCTAGTTATCAGAGGTTTTGTTTTTGGGTGATGTTATCTTGGTAGATAGAATTAGAGTTGATTCGAAAAAGCTCGAGGCAATTAAATATTTTTGGGTGTAGGAATTATCGTTGCAACAACTTACAAATGTTTTCAACGTTTAATGTAAGATGCATGCATCATCTTAATGCATATCATAATGTTGCAAAATGTTTTCAACCATTTGTTAAATACAAAGATATTAATATATATATAACTGATTTATTTTTCAGTTTGAAAATGTCACCAACTCCCTTATTGAACATACTAACCAAAAGCAAATTGAACGGAAATAACTATAATGAATGGAAAAGGAACCTAATAATTGTCCTAAGCTGTGAGAAACTTAAAACAGTTCTTGATAATAAGTGTACTCCGGCCACTCAAGTTAAGGCTAGAAAACGTTGGAAGGAGCCTGATGAGATAACTCGTTGATATATGCTAGCAAGTGTGACCAATACCTATATAAGCAACTGGAGAGTTGTAAGACTACCAAAGCAATTCTGGATAAGCTAGAAGACATATTTATAGGCCAAGCTACCTTGGCTTAACAGTTTGCTATAACTAGCTTGATGAATACCCAGTAAAAGCTCGGTACTCTGGTCAAAAACCATATGATAACTCTTATGGGATACTTTTTTGAGGTTGTAGACAATGAGACCAATTTGGACCAAAAGACTCAAATTGAGATGGGGTTCATAAGTTTGTCCAAGGACTTTACTGGTGTTCGAGTCGCATATAACCTTGGTAACAAAAACCCGACGCTTACACAACTCATGAAGGAGTTACAATCCTATGAGTTGATGTTGAATGGCGGTTAGTCGGTCTGAACAGCAGAAGCAAATATAGTTATTGTTTCTTCGTCAAAAGGGAAGCGAAAATGTGCTAAGAAAGGCAAGGCTAAGGTCTTTAGGATACCACAAGTGGAAAGGAAGATAACCAGAAAGCCTAAAGACTTTTCTAAGTCTAAATGCTTCTTTTGTAGAAAGAAAGGGCATTTTATGAAAACTACAAAGAGTGGAAGGAATAGCTGGCCACCAAAGGCAAAGTTATGAAACTCTTTATGATAGAAGCTTGTTTAGTGGAGGATTCAATAGATTGCTAGGTCATTGATTCGGGAGCCACTAATCATGTTCGTGTTTCCCTATATTGGTTTAAGGAGTGAAAGATCTTAGAGATAAGAATCTATCATTGCGGACCGGAAACATGACAACTGTGGTAGTTGAAGCAGTGACAAATGTACATCTTTATTTTGATAATTTTAGGAAGATTATTTTCAAAGACGTTTTTAATGTACTGAGTTTCAAAAGAAACTTCATTTCAGTTGCATGTTTATATAAAGACGACTTGACCGTGACTTTTAATAATGAAATTGCAATATTTAGAAATCACAATCTTGTCTGTAATGGATGGATGTTAAATAATCTCTATTTTATCAAGCCAAAGATGTACACACTGCTTGAGACTGAAACATCCAATAAGAAACTTAAAACTTCTCACTCTAATGAGACATAGCTTTGGCATTTGAGACTTGGTCATATGAACCAAGAAATAATCACTAGACTTGTGAAAGACGATATCTTAAGTTCGCTTAAAGAAATCGATCTTTCGCAATGTTAATCTTGCTTGGAAGGTAAGATGACCAAATGATCTTTTAATGCAAAAGGAATGAGGTTCGTAAACCCTAGAACTTGTGCACACTGATGTATGTGGCCCCAAGAGCGTCAGTGGAAGAGGTGGTTATGAATATTATGTAACATTTATTAATGACTATTCTAGTTATAGGTATGTGTACCTTATGCATCGCAAGAGTGAAACCTTTGATGAATTTAAAGAGTTTCATGTGGAAGTGGAGAAACAACTAGGTTTACCCATAAAGACACTTCGGTTTGATTGAGGTGGGGAATATTTATATGATGAGTTCTTAAGGTACCTCATAGAAAATGAGATTTTATCCAAGTTAATTGTACCAGACACTTGACCATCCCTAGACGTGCGAATGTCTAGATTGGAAATACTATAGCAAAAAGATAAATAACAAAGCAACAATGTTCGCAAGTATACGAGTCAAATTGTAATAGTTTATTATTGAATTAATTATAGAAAATAATTACTAATCTAATTGAGTCACTAATTAGTAGTGTTGATGTAGAATTAAAATATTAATTAAACTAATTAAATTAATGAAACTAAAATAACCTAATGGATTTTAACTAACCTAAGATATCCTAATGGAATTTCCTATTCCTAGTGTCAACGATGCGAGTTCTCGGCCTATGATCGATTAAATCCCTAATTATCAATTAAGTCTCTAATTACCTTCAACTGAGTTAGTTACCACCTTTAGCTAAGAATACCCTTTCGGTCTCATCTTCACTGAAGATTACCACCTAAGTCACCCTTTTGGTCTCTTCTTATGCATACATATACCTTTTCAGTCTCACCGCTTGGCACATGTTATACTCGGTAGGACAGCCTCTCGATCTCACCTGTCTAGATATTCTACTAGGGTCGTCACTCCCTAATATACTAAGTACTCTTGAATAAACACCTAATTTTAGGTAAATAATTACTTAATGAATAAATCAATTTCATAACTAAATCATGCAAGATATAAAATACGCACAATATTTTATCCCAATATTCATACAAACGTTAGTTGATCAAGTTCATGAAAGGTAAATAACATAATAAAAGAATAAAGTAAAAGAGAATGCTTATTAATAAATAATTGAAGCACGATTTCAGAACAATCTCCGCTCACAAATGTCTTTACATCAGAATAGAAAGATTCTGACTAAGTGAACATAATAAAATCTAAAATAAAACTAAAGAAGAACAAAAGAAAATAGAAAATTAAAAATATGAAATATTGTTTGACGGCTCCCTAGGGCGAATCCTAGGTCAAATCCCTAAAAAAATGACCCCTAATTTAGCTTAACTATTACTATTTATAGGCAACTGTGGATGCCCTAATTAGGTCAAATACAAGCCTTAAAATTGATAAAATTACATTGTGCGGATGGAAACAACCCTAGATTAATTTTGCCTTACATCGCTTTGGTGTTGTTGGCCGCTATCATGCATGCGCGTTAAAACAAATGATTTTAGAAAAACTATTTTAAAAAGCGGTTTTATCTGCAAGCGTACAGTGTCAATTGTAATATTTATAGTTTCGATGGAACACAAAGTATTCTATGGGATCAAACCCAATGGAAGAGGCGATTGAGCAATTCCTAGCTAAGAGCATGCAAAAGAAGGAGTCTAACAACTAATCACTAAAATTTATATTATGAAAAATCATAAAACGAAGAGCGATTAAGCTAATTATCTATTAACTACCTAAAGGACTAACTCGTAAAGGATGCAAAGTTATAAAATTCACAAATTACTAAAAACGGTGGTTGGTTGACTTTGATGTGGTTCACTAATCATTTCATTAAGGTTTCAAATTTCTTAAACTCCTAAAGTGGTTTTATTTTACCTCTCGATCTCAACTTTATCAAATTAGAAAAGTTAGTCCAGTTTATCTCTCAATCTCGTTGGCTAACCCAAGACTAAAGAATTGGTGTTAAACAAGATTACCTCTCAGTCTCACTTGCCTAAATCTTCCTTTAGGGTCATCAATCCTAAGTTTTTATGTTCATTCAATTTAGTCCAATTTGTTGCAATTTAGTTCCTTAACCAAAACTTAGCTTACCCACATCTCCATCAACCAACCCCCCTTAGAAGTTTAGTTACTCATGTTAAAAACTAAACTAACAAACATAGAAATAACAACCATGGAAGTTGAGATTTTTAATGAATAGAAATTAGAAGCAAAGTAAAGATGAACATCTAACAGTAAAATAAGAAACAAAGAAAAATAAAGGTAAAAAACTTTAACAACTAAAACTAAAGAGAACTGAAAATACATTAAACAAAGATGAAATTTTCAATACAAGTAAAGAAATGGAATGAAAGTGCAATTTAACCCTAGCTACAATAATAACTAAATTAACTGACAAGAAGAAGAAAAACAAGCATAAAGTGCAAGAAAAATAAAACTACACTATGGATGAAGATGAAAAGAAGAAACCCTAGAAAATGGGGAAGAAAACCTAAGAGAAAAATAAGGGAAAACTAAAGTAAAAAAACTAAACTATTGTAGCCTACTCTCTCTTTAGCCAATTTTGGTTTATTTAGCAACATTTTCTGACCCAATTTTTTGACCAAAATGCCTTTGAACGAGTCTCCTCTTATTGATGTTTCGGTTGGACAAACATTACCCTTGGCGTCATTTTATGTCTCCTCACGACAGTGATATTGCGATACCCAAGGTTGGATATCACAATATCATCGTCAGTCGTTGTTGTGTGTAAAATAACTAATGCAATTGTGCAAGTGTACACATTATTCAAGTAATAAAGTGATAAGTAAGTATCGTCTCCACAGGGATCGAAAATTGGTAAGAAATTGAGTATGTTATTATAATACCGTTAATTATACCAAAATATCAGGAAATAATCTCAAAGTGAATAAGAAACTAGAATAATGGATTATTGAAATTAAATGATAATGAACAAAGAATTGATATGTCAAATAAAATGGCGTGGCAATTCACAGAGAATATCAAGAGTATTTTTGTTGTTGAAGGAATAGGGTTGGAATTATTCAGGAGAAATGTTTATATCAAGATAATGTCATGGCAAACTATTGTCTAATCTACTGCCCAGAGATTCTCTATATTGACCTGCCTCTTTCGACAGCCAGATCTTAAGCTAAAAATCTAAGTTCATGTACGTTTATAGAAATTGGGATTGATAACTGCAATGAACGTCCTTTCTGTACAACTTGCAAGATCTATGTTTAGAGTGCTACGAATATTCTGTCGAGTATTTCCTTGCATCAAACTATTCAAGATCCAATATTCTTAACCTTTTCAAAATTAAAAACACCTAAGAACACAACATATATTCAACTGTCTAGAGCTTGCATGCATGTATTTAAAATAAGCATGAATCGAATGTAATAGTTATATAGACAATATCAAATCCTAGGCGTTAAAGATGATAAAACATTCACCCAAACAACTCTAACCCAGAAAAGATTTAGTTCATGGGTGGAAAACTAAACATCAAAATAGAATCATTCATAAACATTTCTCAATTAATTTCGAATCACAAAAAATTCAATCTAGAAAAATAAAGGCAGAACAACAGGAATTCCACACTCTAGCTTCTCTTTTATCTTCTGATTGTACGTGAATCCTGGATAGATTTCTCTTCCCCTTCCACATGTCTGTATTATGCTCTCTTCTAAGCTGCTACCCTTTCTTTCTCTAGAATTCTCTAATGGAGTTCTTCTTTGTGCAGAGAGAGAATTGTTGTCACCAGTCCTTTCTCACGCTAATTCTCCTCTCATCTTTTTCTTCTTCTCCCTCCTTCTTTTATTGGGTAGATTCATCCCACCTCAGCACACATTTTTCATTCCTCTTTTTAGGTTGATTTTTCTGGTACACATCCAGTTATTTTCTTACCAATGGCCATGACAATGGATAGAGTGCTGAGTCATCTTCTCGAAATTGCCATGGCAATATTGGCAATCAATCTTACCAATGGCCATGACAATGTTTCACTTCCCTTATTTTCTTTCCGCATCATATTCATCCTCTTCTTCTATCTGCACCTGTGTTCACACAGAACCACACCTTTCCTTCCTAAGTGATAAAATTAACAAATAGTGGTTAATGTAGCGCAATCTAAACTTTGTTATGCAATGTTCTAAAATTATCTGAAAAATGGAAATGTATTTACTTAATTTCAAACAATTAATTCCATCTAGAGGCCTAAAATATAACTCTTTTCAAGAGTTATCACACCCCCAAACCTAAATTATTGTTTGTCCTCAAGCAATTAATGTATGAATATGCATGAATGCATGAAATTTCCAAGACAATCGATCACCAATTATACTGCCAAGTCATAATGAGCATATTGTGTACCTCTACTCTCAGCAATCTTCCACTAAAACAAAGAAAAATTACTTACAGTTCTTGTAAACCTGTTTAACAAATGAAGTGCAGAAAATGGTACTTAAAAGTAAATGTTTCTAAATATTTTAGCAATTAAAACTATAAAAGATTTGTTTTGAATATACCTAGTTATCTCTCTCCTAAACTCAGTTTTTATTTTATTTTTAGACATTTATTCAATTTCCAACAGAAATTTTTTTTAGGGAATTTATATTGTCATATGATTTTATACTTGGCAACCTCAATAGACATACACTAGACTGCCATGTATTATATCATGTCACAATTTGAATATAAATCACTCATGAAATAAAAGCTTTAAACTAAAAAGATGGATGGAGCAAACAACTACCTTCTTAGCAATTTAGCCTCAAGATTTAGTGGAGTGTCCCTAAAGTATATACAGACAAACACTCATATTTGAACTCATTTTTCTAGTCAACAATATAATGGAGCAAACAAGATATTACTAACCTACTTAACATATTCAAACATTGGAGTGTTATTATCATTTTACCATGACATGAATTATTCACTATTACTGTTCTTAGGTCAAGAATTCCTAAATTTATTCAAAGAATGGTACTATAGTCTAATTTCATTTATATTTCAATTATTCTACTTTTAGAAATCCTGTTTCAACACTTGTCCTAAGCTAAACATGCTCAAACAACCATTACAATGTTTTCTAAGTTCACAAAGAAGAGTTATTATCCTCATTGAACATCATTGATAACCATATACTTACTCACATAAGCAGGCAGTTGAATTGCAATTGATTGTTATGGCAAAAGAACTGTATGAACAATTAACAATGCAGTATATATGCATAACACAACCCAAACCTAAGGGATGTAATGTCCTCAATGCATGAACATGACAAAATAAAATGAATAAAAGCTACATGAATGCATGAAATAGATAAAAATAAAAATGAATTATCATGGAAATATAAAAATCAAAGCTTAGAGGGGAAGGATTTTACTTCACTTAGGTTGTGTGGATTTCCTTGTAGCTCTCTTATAACGTTGTGGCCTGTCCTGGTCATCACTTTTAGCTTGAATGGTTTTACCAGGGGCCTTCTTGAATCTTTTTCTCTTAAGCTTGTTGATGGGTACCTCGTCCTCATCATCTTCGATATTTGACTTTGAGAGTTCATCAATCAGTTGATGAACTGCATGTTCCTAGGCAGTCATCAGGGCCTTGGATTGCGATACATGTGTAGTAGTCTAAGTGGTATCTATTCCCTCATCATCAGATTCAATGTGGATAGATTTTGTCCTGGCTTCATCTCCCTCTGGTTCTTGGTTGTGTGTGGGAGCAGTAGTAGGTTCTTCATCTTCTGCATCAGGATTCAATAAAATTTCCTTAGGAAAAATAAGAAATGGTGGCATTGGGCTTGAGAAGTTCTTTTGCAAGGATTTACGAATAGCAACATCATGTTGTCTGACATATCCCTAAAAGATGGTCATCTCCTCTTGAGCTTTACCAAAGTCAGTGAGAAGCATTTTCTGGTGCTTTTCCAACATACACCATTATTTTTTCAAACCCTTTACAGCTTCAATCATTCGGCACTCAAACTCAGTGTGAGAAGTCAAGGGGGCAGCAGAAGTAGTCCTAAGGGGGAAAGATAGAGGTGTGCCAACTTGACTTGGTATTTCCTCGCCAGCCAATTTCTGTGTAATGAACTTGGTAATAGCCCCTTTGTTCGGAAGGTGGTCTTCATTTGATGATAGGGGAACCTTGACTCTTTGGCATAGGGCAGTAATCAGTAAGGGGAGATTTAAAGTGTCAGCATTCTTTTGGGCACAACGATGAATCTTACGAAAGATAATTTTTCCAACATTAATCTTTTGGCCCACCATTATGGAGTAGAGAAGCAATAATCGGTCCTTAGAAATTGCAACATTATGTGTAAATAGAATGAGGCGAGTTTTCAAGAAATGGTACCAAATCTTGCATTAAGGTTTTAATGAGACTCTGCCGATGGTGTAACTGTAACAGCCCATTTTTAGTGAAATCAGAATAGTAGTATTAGGACCACAAATCTGAGATCGAAAGAAAATTTATTGTAATATTATTTTATAGTCTATGGTGTGACAGGAATGCCGTATGAAAATTTCGTAAAGAAATTTTACCGATTACAAGTCTAATTTGTTAAAAAGGACTAAATTGAAAAAAGTGCAAAACTTGTTATTAAAAGAAATAGTGATTAAATAGCTTAACCAATAAATAAGGAGAGACTTAAGGTATAAATATGCCAAAAGAAAATGGCTGGGGCGGCATAAGCCTTAGAAAGATGATAAAATGCTGTGAACTAAAGGCAAAATTGGAAATTTTGCAAAATTTAATGAAATAAATGAGAAATTAAGGAATTCTAGATATTTCATCATCATTTTTAGTTATAAAAATAGAAATTGAAGAGGGTTTAAGCTGGTCTTTCAATTCTTGCTTCATGTAAGTCAAATCCTCACCCGTTTCTTGAAAATTTGATGATTTTGTGATTGTTACAATTAGGTCCAAGTAACATTTTCCTTGGTTTTTTATTTTATTGAAAATTTTGGAAGTTACCATTGATGATTTCATATGATTTTAGGTATTATAGGATGAATTTGAGGTGTTGATGGGTATTTAAAAGTGTTTTATTAAAGAATTTTGAAGAAAACATGATTTAGAGATTAAATTGAAAAGATATTGAATTCATGAAAAATTCTAAATTTTATGTAATTCATGGGATTGATATTATCATGTATAAAAATTTCTAGGCTTGGAATGAAGATTAAATTTCAAGAATTTTATTTTCCGAGCCTAGGGACGAAATTAGAATTAATTAAAAGTATAAGGGCAAAATGGTACTTTTTCCTAAGATGTGAAATGGACTGAATTAAATTGATGTTAAACTTATTTATATAGATTCAGAAAGATCAAATAAGGAATTAGATCGAGTAAAAGAAAAAGTATTGGATCAGTAGATTTTTGTACACGAGCAAGTGTCGAGGTAAGTTCGTGTAACTAAATTGTGTACATTTATAT
>CM025152.1:12596974-12609410 GCA_013467495.1 Gossypium gossypioides
ATGAACATGATTGGTAAGTTAAATTCCTGTTATACGAACTTACTAAGCATTAAATGCTTACTCTATTTTATTTCCTCTCTTTTATAGTACTCGAAAGCTCATAAAGGTTGGAAGCAGGTCGGAGCTAGATCACACTATCCTTCAACTCATTTTGGTATAATTAGTAAAAATTACATTTGGTATAATGCCATGTATAGGCTAAGTTAGGCCAAATGATGATATGTTTTGTTTGTAACTAGCCATTGGAATGGCTAATGGTGGTATATTTTGATGTATATATGTATGAGGCTATGTATTGTTTGGTATGTGTGTGCTTGGATTGGCTGAATGGTATACTAGGCATAAACATACTTTAAAAAAAGTATTTGATCAATTTGGTAAGTTGGATACTTGAATAAATAATATGATGTTATAGCATGGATAAGACTTAGTTTTGGTTTGATTTAAGGGTTATGAATTGGCTGGTTAATGTGTTTAAGTGTTGTAGGTGGAAGCCAAGTTGGGTGAGAAAGGTGGCCTTTAAAATGGCCTATTTTTCATCCACACGGGCAGAGACACGGACGTATGTCTCAGTCGTGTGTGACACACGGCCGTGCACACGGGAGTGTGGTTTGGCCGTGTGTCCCCTGCACTTAATTATTGAAAATTAAATTGTTCATACGGCCTAGCACACAAGTGTGTGGTTTGGCCGTGTGACCCAATTCAGAGAGTTACACGGGTATGGACACGAGCTGGGACACGGCCATGTGCCTCACATCGAATGCCCACAGGGCCTGGGACATGGGCGTGTCACTTGGCCATATAGTTGTCCACACGGGCGTGTGTCCCTTACACCTAAGAAAACTTTTGAAATTTCGTGAAAAATTATCTGAGTTCCCGGTATAGTCCCAACTTGTTTTTAATGCATAAATTGAGTTTCGAGGGACCATTTAAGGGACAATATGATTGAAGATGTTTGATTTCATATATGAATAGTAAATGATACAAATTTATTATATTTGATCAATAAACTCCGGTAATGCTTTGTAACCCTATTCTGGCGACGAATATGGGTTAGGGGTGTTACAGTAACAGTCATTTCTTGAGATTGACCATTGTGTTCCTTCCACACAAACGTAAGTGAGAACTTAGGCTAAGCGCTTTGGGGACATTGTCTTCACAAAGTTAGCATGCTTGTCAGGACTTTCAGACCGTCCATATGGGGTATTGATGGAGTCCTTATCAAATAGAATTGATGCGCCACGCACATATATAAATGCATTGTCAGGAGAAGTATTGTGGGCATAAAACTTTTTCACTACCTTTGGGAAGACATATTCAGGATGGAAACAAAAGATGCCCCTACCCATGCTTTTCGACAACTGCTGATATGGCCTCTGTATACCCCATGAAGGGAGCATCCTAAAAAAGGAATCCTTTTTCCATGCAGAATGGTTGTTTGGCAATATTTTTGAGTATTTTTTCCAGCAAGTTTATTGAAGAAGGTGCGTAGAAAGGCAGAGGTCGAAGCAGAAGCTGTTTGGGAATTCACTAAATAGAAAATAGAAAGCTGGAAAATGAAAAAGGCTAGATTTTATTGCAGTTATGAATGAAATAGAGAGTAAAAGCAGAGAACGAAGAGGGATGAAAATGTGGGAAGAAACTGAATCGACTAGGTTAAAACGTGGGAGAGAAGCAATTGTGACATGTGTGATAAGACTGGCCTCAATCATGTGTTGACAAGGAAAAACAATTGACATTTAACGAGAAAAGAAAAATGGAATTAGCATAAATTTGTGATAATAAAAAGGATTTGGGCCAATGGCTTTAAGTTGTATGTATTCTGGCCCAAGGGAAAACCTATAACAATAGAAAATAAACAGTTAAATAACTTTATTGGGTAAAAAATAAGAAAAAGTAAAAATAAAATTAACAAAGAAAATTTCTGCAAAAGAACAATTATTAAGTATTTCGAAGAGAAATAGATTTTTTGTCGTGCATTATAGAAGCTCCAAAATAATGTTTCAGGCATTGACCATTGACTTTGAAATTGGATCCTATTTTTCCATCATTAATATCGACAGCTCCATGAGGGTATATACGCTCGACTTCGAATGGTCCAAACCATCTCGACTTTAATTTGTCAGGAAATAGTTTAAGTTTGGAATTTAAGAGCAAGACTTATTGTCCAGGTACAAATTGCCATGGCAAAATTTTCTTGTCATGCCAGCGCTTTGTCTTTTCTTTGTACAGTATCACATTCTCATAAGCTTGAGCTCGAAATTCATGCATCTCATTAAGCTCCAGTAAGCGATGATTGGCAACAGCACCTCAGTCCATGTTTATTTTCTTGATTGCCCAAAATGCTTTGTGTTCTAGCTCAACTGGCAAATGACATGGTTTACCATAAACAAGCTTGAAAGGTGACATTCCCAACAGTGTCTTGAAAGCTGCGCAATAAGCCCGCAACGCTTCATTCAACCTCACTGACCAATCCTTGTGGTTGGGATTGACAACTTTCTCTAAATTTTGCTTGATTTCTCTATTGGAAATTTCAGCTTGACCATTTTTCTGTGGGTGGTATGCCGTTGCAATTTTTTGTTTAACCCTATATCTATTCAGAGCTTTGGCAACTAATCTACAATCAAAATGTGAACCTTCATCACTAATTAAGGCACGAGGGATGCCAAACCTGGTAAAATTATTTGTATACAGGAATCTCAGAACTAATTTGGCATCATTTGTAGGTAAAACCATAACTGCAACCCATTTAGAGACATAATCCATAGTGACAAGAATGTGGATTTTCCCTAGGATGGTGGAAATGGACCCATGAAATCAATTCCCCACACATCAAATAATTCCACCTTTAAAATATTTTGTAACGGCATTTCATGTCTCATTGATAAGTTACCAGTTCTTTGACAGTGATCACAGTTATGAAAGAACTCATGAACATCTTTAAACATGGTGGGCCAATAGAAACTAGATTGTAGAACCTTTGTAGTAGTTCGCATGGTTCCAAAATGTCCACCATAAAGTGCAGAATGACAGTGATGCAGGATACTTTGAAATTCATCATCCGAAATACATCTTGACATCATGAAGGAATTTTTTTTGTCCTTGATGATTGAGTATAGGTGGCAGCAACCTACTGACTAGAAAGTTAACAATATTAGCATACCATGGCAATGCCATAGCCAACAATAATTGCTCATCAAGGAATTCGTCTTTAATCATTTTACTATCACCATAATTATTTCCTGCTTCCAGTCGTGACAAGTGATCAGCCACTTGATTTTCAATGCCTTTCCTTTCTTTAATTTCCAAATCAAATTCCTGCAACAACAATATCCATCTAGTGAGTATGGGTTTGGCCTCATTTTTGGTCACCAAGTATTTGATGGCAGAATGGTCTGTATAAACTGTAACTTTGGTGCCCACTAAATAAGCTCTAAATTTTTCAAAGGCAAACGCCACTTGTAACATTTATTTCTCTGTGGTGGTGTAATTGAGTTGTGAATCTGTCAGCGTGTGACTTGTATTATATATAGCGTGAAAGATCCTGCCTTTTCTTTGCCCTAGCAGTACTCCGACAACAAAGCCACTTGCATCACACATTAGTTCGAATGGTAGAGTCCAGTCTAGTGCAGTGACTATAGGTGTTGTAATTAATCGCTCCTTCAACTCATCGAATGCCTTTGAGTATAACTCATCAAAATGAAATAGTCTATTTTACTCCAAAAATTGACATAGAGGATTTGATATCTTAGAAAAATCTTTGATGAAGCGACGGTAAAATCCAGCATGACCCAAGAAGCTTCTGATTCCTTTCACTAAAGTGGGTGGTGGCAACTTTTCAATGACTTCTATTTTTTCTTTGTCAATAGCAATTCCTTGCTATTAAATCTTGTGGCCCAAAATAATGCCTTCACAAACCATGAAGTGGCATTTTTCCCAATTCAACACCAGATTTTTTTCTTGACATCGGCAAAGTACTACCTCAAAATTTTTTAAGCAATTTCAAAAGTGTCACCAAACACAGAGAAATCATCCATGAATACTTCAAGGAACTTCTCCACCATGTCAGAAAATATTGCCATCATGCAACGTTGGAAGGTTGTCGGGGCTTCTCCACCATGTCAGAAAATATTGCCATCATGCAACGTTGGAAGGTTGTCGGGGCATTACATAACCCAAATGGCACTCTTCTAAAAGTAAATGTTCTATAAGGACATGTGAATGTAGTCTTTTCTTAACCAATAGGAGATATGGCAATTTGATTGTACCCTGAGTAGCCATTTAAAAAATAGTAGAAGCCTTTCCCTACTAGTTTGTCTAGCACCTGATTTATAAAAGGCAGAGGGAAATGGTCCTTCTTCATTGCTTTTTTGACTTTTCAATAAACCATACAAACTGTCCAACCTGTGACAGTATGTGTGGAGATGAGTTTGTTGTTATCATTGCCAACTATTGTGACTCCTTCTTTCTTGGGTACACATTGAACAGGGATCACCCAAGAACTATCAGAAATCAGGTATATAATTCCAGCATCCAACCATTTGATAATCTCCTTATTAACTACTTCGTTCATGACAGGATTCAGTCTCCTTTGCAGTTCAATAGATTTTCCATGGAAATCTTCAAGTATTATTTTGTGTATGTAAATTGCTAGGCTAATTCCTTTGATATCTGCAATTGACCATCCTAAAGCTTTCTTGAATTTTTTTAAGACCTCTAGTAATTGCATCTCCTGGTCTATTGTAAGCTCGGCAGAGATAACTATAGGTAGTGTATCATTATCTCTTAAGCAAGCGAGGAGGGTTGAAAGATCTATCTGATAAGTCTAATAATTCAAAGCTCCTCTTGAATCCATTTCCAGATTATTGAATTTCCATTAGTTCTCCAGATTCTTTAGTCAATTCTATTTCAGTTAATTCAATAGAGTATGTATCAGGATTATGGTGCATATGTCCTAAATTACAACGTCAATAAATTCAATAGAATGGCATTCTTCATTTGGGTCTGCACACTTTAAAGCATCAAACACATTAAATGTCAATTGCTAATCATTAATTCTCATGGTTAACTCACATTTTTGTACATCAATCAATGTTCTACTAGTTGCTAAGAAAGGTCGTCCAAGTATTATAGGTATCTATTTATTTACTTTACATTCTAGAATAATAAAATCTGCTGGAAAGATGAACTTGTCAAATCTTACTAGTACATCTTCAATTTTACCTTATGGATGGACATATGATTTATCAACCAGTTGTAGTGTGACTATAGTAGGCCTTGCCTTTCCTATCCCAAGTTTCTTGAAAATAGACATAGGCATTAGATTGATACTTACACCTAAATCGCATAATGTTTTACCTACATAATGGTTTCCAATCAAGTAGGGTATAGTGAAACTCCCTGGATCTTTTAATTTTAGTGGCAGTTTGTTCTTTAGCATTGTTGTGCACCCTTTAGTAACTGTAACAGTTTCAAACTCCCCTAACCTTCTCTTCTTAGATAGGATATCTTTCATGAATTTCACATAGTTAGGCATTTTTTCTAATGCTTCCACTAAAGGTATGTTGATGTGTAATTGCTTCAAGACCTCCAAAATTTCTTGAATTGAACATCTTGTTTCGACTTTTGGAAATGCTGGTGAATAGGTGGTAGTGGCCTTCCTTCCATTTGTTGAGGTTGCTTTGCCATGGCATTTGTATTGGCTTTGCAAGATGAATTTGCTTCTGTATGCTTTTGTTTACTCCTATCTTTTCTTGTTTGTTCCACTGCTGACTCGAAAGTTGGGCCTTCGGGAACTTTTGAACTTCCTTCTCAATAAAGGCATCAGTCACAACTCCTAGCAGATAAGTGCCACTTCGGAGTGCTATGGCCATACATTGCTCCTTTCCTTGAGATCGAGAACTTTCTATGCCACTAGGCAATGCTCCTTGTTGTCTGGAACTTGTCCCACTTGATTTTTTAGAGCTCTTAAGGAAACCGTCTAGCTCTGAATAATTGCATCATTCTTAGCCATATAATCCTTTAATAGAGCTTCAATAGTTGATGTTGAAGATGAAAAACTTCGTTGCACATTTTGTTACGGCATTGGTTGACTGTATCCAGGTGGTACACCAGCCACATTCTGTCAATTAACATTACTAGCATTCCCATTCCCTGATTACTCCAGCTAAAATTTTGGATGTTGTTTCTACCCTAGATTGTAGGTGTTGGAGTAAGGATTGTTGTTGCTACGATTAAAATTCCCTATGTAATATGTAGAGGCTAGATTGGATGGGCATTCATCGAAAACATGATATTTCCACAGTATACGCATGCTAGTTCTACAAGCTTCATATCCTGCACTGCAGAGGGTCTTTTCAGAGTTTTAATCATATTTGTTAAAAATGATACCTGAGCTGTTAACAATGTGATCGCATCAAGTTCCATTGCTTATGCAACTCTTCTACCAGTACCAACTCTGGTAGTGGGGTACTCATAACCATTATTTGCTATTCTTTTCAGAATTTCGTATGCTTCATTGTAGGATTTTTCGAGCAATGTTCCATTAGTAGATGCATCCACCACCGTTCGCGTGTGAGCATTTAAGCCATTGTAGAACATTTCCATCTATGTCCAATGCTGAAAACCATGCATCAGATATTATCTAATTAGTTCCTTGAAACATTCCCAAGCTTCATATAATGTCTTATCTTCATATTGCCTAAATGATGTAATGTCGTTCCTCAGCTTAGCATTCATGTTGGGAGGATTGTACCTAAGCAAAAATCTTTAACACAATTCATTCTAAGATGCCACCCTACCTGATGATAACACATTCAACCATGATCTGGCACGATCTCGCAACGAACAAAGGAATAAATTTAATCTAAGGGCATCTTCAGGAACACCCTGCTGTCTGAATGAATCACAGACTTCAAGAAAAAGTCTCAAGTGCAATCTAGGATCTTCAGTAGGTAAACCACTAAACTGCCCTATCATCTGCAGCATATGAAACATTATTGGTTTTAATTCAAAGTGTTGAGCTTGAATATGTGGTCTAACAATTCCTGGATTTAGATCATCCAAAATAGGCACTACATGTTCTCTGATGGGTCTGTCTCTATCATGTATAATTCAAGAAATATCAGCATTCCTTTAATTCTGGAGTACTTGATCTTCTATGATTGGATCATTTCTAATTCTCTTAATTTCTCTTAAATCTTTTCTTCTTTGCCTTAATGTCCTTTCAATTTCAGGATCAAAACAATGTTATGTATCCTCCTGAATACTTCTTTTCATGCACTAATACAAACCTGAAAAAACAAATAAAATACTAATTAATTGTTTTAACAAGATTAACAAGAATAATAACAAATCAACTTTTCACCAATGTTGTCGATCCCCGGCAACTTCACCAAAAACTTGTTGCGTGTAAAATAACCAATGCAATTGTTCAAGTGTACACGTCATTCAAGTAATAAAGTGATAAGTATCGTCTCTACAGAGATCAGAAATTGGTAAGAAATTGAGTATGTTATTATAAATAATACTGTTAATTATACCAAAATATCAGGAAATAATCTCAGAGTGAATAAGAAGCTAGAATAATGGAGTATTGAAATTAAATGATAAAGAACAAAGAATTGATTGGGCAAATAAAATGACGTGGCAATTCACAAAGAATATCAAGAATATTTCTGTTGTTGAATGAATAGGGTTAGAATTATTCAGGAGAAATGTTCATATCGAGATAATGTCATGGAAAAGTATTGTCTAATCTACTGCCAGAGATTTGCTATTGTGACTTGCCTCTTTCGATAGCTAGATCTTAAGCTAAAAATATAAGTTCAAGTACGCCTACAGAATTTGGGATTGATAACTGCAATGAACGTCCTTTTTGTACAACTTGCAACATCTATGTCTAGAGTGCTACGAATATTTTGTCGAGTATTCACTTGCATCAAACAATTCAAGATCCAGTATTCTTAACCTTTTCAGAATTAAAAACACCTAAGAACACAACGTACATTCAATTATGTCTAGAGCTTGCATGCATATATTTAAAATAAGCATGAATCGAATGTAACAATGATATAGACAATCTCAAATCCTAGGCATTAAAGATGATAAAACATTCACCCAAACAACTTCAACCCAGAAAAGATTTAGTTCATGGGTGGAAAACTAAACACCAAAATAGAATCATTCATCAACATTTCTCAATTAATTTCGAATCACAGAAAATTCAATCAAGAAAAATAAAGGCAGAACTACAAGAAGTTAATTCCACGCTCCAACTTCTCTTTTATCTTTCGATTGTACGTGAATCTAGGATAGATTTCTCTTCCCCTTCCTCACATCTGTATTCTGCTCTCTTCTAAGTTGTTACCCTTTCTTTCTCTGGAATTCTCTAATGGATTTCTTCTTTGCGCAAAGAAAGAGAATTGTTGTCACCAGTCCCTTTCTTACGTTGATTCTCCTCTCCTCTCTTCTTCTTTTATTTGGTAGATCCATCCTACCTCAGCACACATTTTTCATTCCTCTTTTCAGGTTGTTTTTTCTGGTACATGTCCAGTTGGCTGAGAGTGACGTGGATAGAGTACTGAGTCATCTTCCCAGAATTGCCATGACAATTCTATTGGCAATCAATCTTACCAATTGCCACGATAGTGTTTCAATTCCCTTATTTTCTTTCTGCATCCTCTTCATCCTCTTTTTCTACCTATACCTGTGTTCACACAGAACCACACCTTTCCACCCTAAGTGATAAAAGTAACAAATAGTGGCCAATGTAGCACAATCCAAGCTATGTTATGCAATGTTCTAAAATTATCTTAAAAATGTAGATGTATTTACTTAATTTCAAATAATTAATTCCATCTAGAGGCCTAAAATATAACTCTTTTCAAGAGTTATCAGTCTTGAATTTGGATGTTTCTTGGTCACATAGATATCACGATACCTAAGAAGGATATTACGATACCACTGTAGCATGCCTTAATCTCAGGGCTGATGGGTATATCATGATTCTCATACTTTGATGTTGTGATACCCCTTATTTTGTGATGTTTTTGCATGATTTTGGGCCTTTTGTAAGTACCTACAACACTCAGTCACACGTTAGGGCCCCCAATAGCATAATTGACCAATTTGAGTCTCAAAAACAAACAAAACAAGATATTTACACTTATTTATTTAAAAACCTAAAAACTAAGAAAAAGATACAAAATTACCCAAAAACAAACTCCTTACGTATAATGAGGAAGCCTAGTTTGACATATCAAATTACAGTAGATCAGCCACGACACTATAGGACCGATGTCGTGAAACTGTACTTCGTAGGTGACTTGGCTTCGAAGTGCGGTGTTGCGACACCAAATGTTGGTGTCACGACGCAGCCATCATCCTTTACATTCTTAACTTGAAATAAGTGTCTTGCACACTAAATCAACTTGTTGGTCATTCTCTAAGCCCATATTGGCCCATTAGGTCATTACATTGCTAAAAATTGCATAAAAACTCTTATTTTGATAATATTTAATGTTAAGCTACTAAAATGGAAAATGAAACAAAATAACATAAAATGACTTGAAACAAAGCTCATTATGTGTCGAAAATAGTCTAATTTGCCACAACAAATTGTGGTACATCAGGACTCCATAATAGAATGGCATGGCATAGAAAAGGAATCAAATGTTGTTAGACATGGTATGTTAGATGTTAAGGTATTCAAAGCTTCCAATCTCTTTTTAGGGATATGTGGTACAAACAGTTTGTTATATTTTGAATAATGTGTCAACTAAGGCAGTATCAAAAACTCCATATGAATTGTGGCATGGCAGGAAGCTGAATCTTAATCACTTAAGAATTTAGGGATACTCAACCTACATATTGGACAAAGATGCAAGGAAGTTGGACTTATGGACAGAATTGTGCATGTTTGTCAGATATCTAAAGGGAACAAAAGGTAGTTTGTTTTATATCCCGAAAGAGCAAACTATAATAGTGACAAGTCATGGTACTTTCCTTGAATAAAATTACATGATAACTTCAAACCTCGAAGTAAATATGGACTTGAGGAAATTTCAAGAAATATACAAAAACCCTATAGAAACAGTTTTAGAATCAAGTCCTAATAGTAAACCTGTAAACGATCAACAACATAGGGTGTTTCGTCGCAGTGGAAGGGTCTCTCATAGGCCTAGGTTCTTCCAATCTGGTAGAAGTGTTTTTAACATTGAGTCCGCCGAACAGGAAGAGGATGACCCACTCACATATGATGAAATGATGAAGAGTGTTGATTCTAGGTTGTGGGAAATAGCTATGAAAGCTGAGATGGATTATATAGACTACAACTCAGTGTGGGAACTTGTAGACTTACCAGAAGGGATAAAACCCATAGGGTGTAAGTGGATTTACAAGAGGAAAAGAAATGTGGATGGAAAAGTGGAAACTTATAAGGCCAGACTAGTAACAAATTATTATACTAAAAAAAGATATCGATTACGAAGAAACCTTCTCTCGATTGCCATGCCCAAGTTAAACCGCATATTCTTATCCATTGCGGTGGCTCTTGACTACGAGATCTGGAAAATAGATGTCCAGATAGTGTTTTTAAACAACTATCTTGAGGAGAACATCTATATGATACAACCTACCGAATATATTGATAAAATAAATGAGCATAAAGTTTGCAAACTGCTTAGATCCATATATGAGCTTAAGCAAGCATCCTGCGAATGGAACCAAAGATTTGATCAAGCAATCAAGACTTTTAGAATTGAACAAAACATATATGAATGTTGTGTTTATAAATGTTTAGGGGATGGAAATGTGGCTTTTCTGGTTCTATATGTCAATGACATTCTACTAATTGGGAATGATATAGGGATATTTTTATTGGTTAAATTGTGGTTAACCCAACAGTTTAGCATAAAGTACTTGGGAGAAGCTAATTTTGTTCTAGGCATTTGAATCCTAAGGGATCGAAACAACAAAGTGATGGCATTGTCTCAAGCTTCATAAATACACAAGATATTAGAGCATTATGCAATGACTGATTCAAAGAAAGGAAATCAACCCTTCGTATCGAGATGTCATCTCTCTCTAGAGGACTGTCTTGAGACAATGGAAGAAATAAAGAACATGAGAAATTTAACAACTCATTTTTCAATGGCGTCGGAAACGATGGTTTTGCAACCCTATTTCCGATTATTGAGTCCGTATGTAACAACCCATTTTCAGTGATATCAGAATAATAGTTTCAGGACCACAAATTTGATGAGTAAATTTTTATTTTGTTATTATTTTAATGTCTATGGGATATTAGTAAGGTTGTATTAAAATTTCGTTAAGAAATTTTGATGTTTCCATGATTAATTAAGTGAGAAGGACTAAATCGTAAAAAGTGTAAAAGTTAAGTTCTAATAGTTAAAAGGGCAAAAAGACTATGGAAATGAAACCAAATGGACTTAAATGGTAATTAGACCATTTGTATGGGATAGTGGATGTGCATAGCAAGGTAATAATGAAATTTTGATGTTAATTAAAGGTTAAAAAGGTAAATGTGTAATTAAAAGCTAAAATAAATAAAACTAAATTGGTTTCATTTTCTTCTATCTTCTTCCATCGAAAAACTAAAGCAAAAATAGCCATTCTTAGGGTTATTTGGTTTGACTACTACAATTGCTTGTATATCAAGATAAACCACATACGGACTTAGATCGACGAAAAGCTAAAGCTTCGGAATAGCTCAATTTAACTTCTACGCCTTAGTCGTCAAGGTAAGTTCGTATAAATAGTTATTGTATTAATGATATTTCAAATCGTATGTTACTATGTTCTTTATAATGTAAATTGATCGATGAATGAATAAATCACTGATTGAACCTTAGGAATTCGTAGGATACAAATGACATGTCATTAGGGATTTCATGTTTCGGGTGCTGGTCTTGAATGTCCTACCAATGGCTGAGGTCCAGCATTTGTTACAGATACTTGATCGGTTGTTTAAAGTCATAGCAATAATGTGCAAGCGTACACTTTCAATGCAAGTATAGTAGATAGATGTGAGTCTGTCAGATATCGATCTCATAGGGATAGGTATCTTTTGTCTATTAATGTCGGTACAATAACTGGATATAAATGAAATGAATTGTGAGGATAGTTATCGATGCAATAACTTTAAAAGCAACAAAATAAAATATGATGATGATAAACTGGGATCCCCAACATGAATCTTTAGCAGAATATTAAGTGCTCACAAGGTATAAAAGTATAGGTGATTGTCAATGCAATAAAATTCAATGCATATCTTACTCAGCGTTACTCCTCAATTTAATCTCAGACTTAACTATGCGTATTTACCTCACCTTCGGATGATGGCAGAATGGCACTATTAAGAACAAGTGGACTAAATTTCTCTAATCCTCACTCAACTTCCGTTGTAATGCTTATT
>CM025152.1:12618831-12629632 GCA_013467495.1 Gossypium gossypioides
AAAATCGGTGGCAACTTTTATCAGCAAAGAGAAAAGGCTGGGGAGATTCAGAGACTTGGTATCACTGTCATCCATGGAAAACCAAACGAAAAACAAGATTTATTTTCACTATAACCATACGGATTCTTGCAATTCTGCGAGGTGGACTGCCAGGGAGAGCTATCAATTCATGTATGAGCGACCTTGGCAGGATGTTCTGCATTTCTTTTCCAATGTGGTCAACGCCCGCTTAACCTTATCCACCATGTTTGGCACTGACAATAGCCCTCAGGTATCCGTCTGTTTCTTTCCTATTGAATTAACTCATTATTCAATAAATTTGGGGCGTGTTACTTGTATTTATTCAACAAAGGTTTTTGATGCCAGACTTGTATTGATGTTGTTGATGATGATTATAAAACATCAGAGGTTTGTGATGAGAAGGAAGAAAGGTGTGGTAGATGGGAAAGGGTAACATTCAAGATAATTCTTTCATACAGTGGATATGCCTTTGATGGATGGCAGAAGCAGCCTGGTTTGAACACTGTACAGGAGTAAGTTTATTTATTTAATTTTCCTGTGAACTGACTTGTATTCTAACCCTTGCTTGAATGCACTCTACAGAATAGTTGAAAAATCTCTTGGGAGATTTGTTGATGACAAGAAAGCACGACTTTTGAAAGAAAAATCTAAACCACTCGAAGGTTGTGCTGTGGTTGCTGGCCGAACTGACAAAGGAGTGTCTGCTATTCGGCAAGTTTGTTCTTTCTGTATGTTAGAACATTTTTCTCGCTCTTTATACCCTCCTAGATGCATGTTATACATGACTTATCTTTCTGGTATATATAAGCAAAGGAAACTCACTTTAGCAAGACATGCTCTTGTGTCATACCTAACAAAATCATCTTTTAGAAGTTTTATGATATCAACAGTGGGCCATTCAAGTTAGTAACCTCATCATCAACATTATGACTTGAAAAAGTTAGAAAATCTGCGCATGTATTTGCCTCTATATAAATACAGTGTTGACAAGGCTAGTCACCATAGATTAGTTAGATTAGTTGATAAAGAGGATCATTGTTATGAAGTGGTTGTAAAATCTTTTGGAATGCCAATAATGAATTTGACTCAACAATCAATTGCCTGCAACCATGTACCAACGCTAAACTCAATCCTCTGTAAATAGCAAAGATTTCTACTTTCAGGACCTCTAACCAAGCTTGAGTTTTTTCCTCCCCTTGAATTTTTTTTTTTCTTCTCAGAGATAATCTCTTTTATGGACTTTGCATACTGAGGCATTGATGTGGTTTAGGCCTTAGGGGAGAAAACAGCAACAATTAAAGAATTAGGGCTCAACAAAAGAATAGGAAAGATGGAATTCTAGAAAACTTAAGGATAACCTCTAGTTTTTCTATTAATTCATGGAAAATAAGAAGAATAATAATGGCCGTAAAGATTACAACTTATTTATATAGGCTTTCTTTCTTTCAAGTAAAGTTACTGGGCTTTCTTGCAAATAAAGTTTTATTACTAGCCTTAGCTTTAAATCCTAAATGTAACTAATAACACTAGTTGTCTATCATATATCTAGTACTTAAAATAAATATTATGAAATAAAACTGAAATAATAAAATATTATAAAAGCTCGTGTCAGGCATATTCTCCAAAGTCTTAAGAAAAGACAAGTTGATATGCAATTCTTGAATATCACTAAGAATTCTCTAAATTCCTATCTTGAAACTTCTTTTTCATGTTTTGGGAAATGGTGGTGGAGAATAATGTATTAGCATTGAAACTATGCGCCCCCCACATGATTCCTTTTTCATTTTGCTTCACTAAACCTTCTTGGTTTTCATTCTTTTTCTCATCTATAGTGGAACTGGGTGGTCTCTAATACACGCACTCCTTTAGACATTATTCAACATTATCTTGCTTTTTTACCTCTTCCATTAAGGGGTTCTCTAAACTTCCTCAAGAACTACATCACATCTTAGAATTCTTTGAGAGCTTCTAATCCTCATCCTAATTCTACTCCTAAATCTAAGCTAGTATTTACCTTACTAATTTCTCACCATTGATTACCATTGGCTTGCTATTAAACTCCCCTAGACTTGTCTTAGGCACATCTCTCCTAAAATTGATGTGTATCTAGTTCTAGGAGAGCCTTTGATTGTTTCTAGAGTATCGACAACAACATCGAAAGGTATAGAGGAGGATTGGAGGCGACATAGCTTTTTTCAAACTAAAGTACATTATGGTGGATAGGTTTGTGATTTGGTTATTGATGGAGGTAGCATGGAGAATGTTATTTCGAATGGTGCGATATATAAGTTGAAGTTGCCCTTAGAAAAACATATTTATCCCTACAAAATTTATTGCCAAAGGTCACGAAATATTTGTCACATCTAGATGTTTAGCTAAGTTTGTCGTGAGAAATAATATAGATAAAGAAGCTTTGCAATGTTCCTATGACTATGGTTCTCATTCTTGTGGAGAGGCCTTGTTTATATCATGCTAAGCCAAATACTTAGTCCTTTTATAGGGATGGTAAAAAGTGCACATTTCATCCTTTTAAAGATGCAAAATTAGCTACTAATGCTTCAAAAAGTAGTAAAATTAGTGGGTTTTTACTTGCTGAACAATTTGAGCTTGGATGATCAAATTTAGTGTGTGCCTTGGTGAGTGAAGTTGTGACTAGTTACCAAATTGAAGAAGCACCCAAACAAGCTTGAAAAATTCAACATTTTTTGAGTGAACTTGTCTTAGTTAGTGGTAATGTGCCCTAAGGCTTGCCACCCATGAGAAGCATTCAACATGCTATTGATTTGGTACTTGGTGCTTCTTGACAAATTTTGCTAGCTTAACAAATGCCACCAACACGGTGCTGAAATACAAAGTCAAGTAGAGTTATTGGTTAAGGGTTTTGGTTTGTGAAAGTTTGAGCCCATGTGCATGTCGAACTTTACTTGACCTAATAAAGGATGGTTATTAGAGGATGTTTCCGGATAACGATGCACTTAACGAAATCACTTTAAAAAATAGATTTACCATTCCTTGGTTAAATGATATTTTTGGTCAATTGGCTGGTTCTATGGTGTTTGCAAAGATTGATTTGAAGAGCGAGTATTGCCAAATTAGGTAGAGATGAATGGAACAACATTCAAGCCTCCAGATGGTCTTTATGAGTGGTTAGTAATGTGTTTTAGCCTTTATAATGCATCAAGCAGATTTATGCAAGTCATGAATGAGGTATCTAAGCCCCTTCTAAATTCTTCTCTTGCTTTTTATTCTTCTCTTGCTTTTTACTTTGATGATGAATTGGTTTACAATAAAAGCAAGGAAGAAGACTTATCTCACATGCGACAAGCTTTGGAGGTGTTGAAAAAAGAATAATGAATTTCAAGGAATGCAACTTGTGTGAAGAAGTGTTTTGGAGGTTTGTTGTCTTTGCAAATGATATAAAACCAGATTTGGATAGGGATCACGCCATTAGAGAATGGCCTAGGTTGCAAAATTTACGCCATTAGAGAATGGTAGGTTGCAAAATTTTAAAGATGGTTTGGCTTCTTTTTATAGGAGGTGCATTAATAATTTCAATGTTGCTACGAGTCTTATTAATAGTATTTGAAGATGAATAACTTTGAATGGCCAAAATCAACCTAATAGGCATTTGAAATGGTTAAAATTTTGATGATGAAAGCACATGTTCTAGCACTTGTAGATTTTGACAAGTTTTTTGTTATCAAATGTGATGTATCTTAAGTAGGAATTGAGGTTGTTCTCAGCCAAGAAGGAAAACCTGTGGAATTCTTTGTTGAGAAGTTATTTGATGCTAAATGGAATTATTCCACTTACGATCTAGAGTTTTATGCTTTGGTAAGAGTTGTTCAGCATTGGGAGCATTATTGAGATTATTGAGAGTTTGTGGTTTTTCTAAATCATCAAGCATTGGAATATGAGTTTAGAAAGAAAAAAAAAGGCTTAAGGCATGTCATGAGAAGTGGAGTTCCTACCTTCATGAGTTTAATTTCTCAATGAAACATAAGACACGTAAATGTTGTGGCAAATGCACTTAGTAGGTGATCATCATTTTTATTTAATAGCAATGAGAGTTGAAGTGATGGGCTTCGAAGAATTGAGGAATCAATACTAAATTGACCAAAACTAAACCATATTTTAGCCCTATTATTTTTTTAATTGGAAGGGTTAACTAGATAGGAACAATTGCATTAACTATTACATGATCGGTGTGTGTTTAAATGAAATTATTTGTGCATTCTAGATGGTTCTTTGTGTGAATATATTATGAGGGAGCTTTATGGAAATTGCTTGTAAGGGAACTTTGGGAGAGGTAAGACCATGGAGCTAGTGGTTGATCGATATTTTTGGCCAATAATATGCAAGTGTCATGGGCCACGGATCAAAGCCCGTAACCATCGCACACAAAACACCCCATAGAGGTCAACTTCTTAAATGAGGTTCATTTGTCCTATTTGAACTGGCCCGATTCGTGAAACTAATGGAGAAACCCATCTGCTTGAAGCCTTAGTGGCCCAATGAAACACTTTAGTAAAACTAGAGTTACCAGGGTAAATAGTATAAATCCTAAAAGGATAAGATTGTAGAGTTTAAATATTTTAAGATTCCCAGTTGTAGATAGGCTCTAATCTTGACCGTCGATGTAACTAAATCTGTACCGTTGGTTTTGGGAGAGCTCAACCTTAAATAAAGACCTCCCTTCATTTGTGATCATCCCATTGTACTTCATTCTTTTTAAATTAAAGAATATATTGAGAACATTTACTCAAACATCTTGTGTGCATCATTTTCCTATGGCTTTTCAGTTCTCTCATTGCCCCTTTGTTTGAAGTTGTTTCCGCTATATTTTTCAGTGCCTTAGAGAATTTTCGGGAGAATTCTCACTTTTCAAGTTTTAGGTTTACTTTAGATAGATTTGAAGCAAAGAAATCGCCTAAAGCCGCGCGGTTTGCTAGACTTAAGTTCTAGTCCCATGGCATAAAGATGTAGACATTTTTGTAATGAGGTGTCTTTGTTAATTTGACAAGGGCAATTCACAAAATTCAAGGCTCTACATTCTGCTACCTATGCTAGATGTGCCTTGGAATCATTTGAGTATGGATTTTGTGGACGGAAATTGGGACCAATTTATATTTTCCAGCATTTTTCATCCACAAACAGATAGGAAAACAGAAGTTGTTAATCAGAGTTTAGCATATACGGGTAGATTTATTGTTGAGAATCATGTGAAGCATTAGTATTTGGTCTTCAAGCTACAATTTCATACAATAACTCGACAAACAAAACAATTATAGAGACACCTTTTGTTGCTGCCTATGGACTCTTACCTCAACATGTGCTTGATTTAGTTCCTTTGCCACTTGGAACTAGGATGAGTTATGATGGAGAAGCTTTTGCTAATTATGATAAATTCTTCAAGAGGTGATAGTGATAGTGCCTTGAAAGCAAGTAATGAGAGTTTTGCTAATACAACATATCTACCTTGTCATATTAAGGAGTTTGAAGAGGGAGGGAGACTTAGTTCACGTACATTTGAGGCGAGAAAGGATTCCTTAAGGTACTTATCACAAGTTGAAGTAAAAGAAATTTGATCCCTAAGGTTTTAAAGAACATAAGCTCTAATGCTTATGATCTAGTTGCCTTCAGATTTGTATACTAGCCCAGTTTTCAATATTTATATCTTGTATTCTTTAAGGGTTCTGATGGGTATTTTGAAAATTTGATCAAGTGCAGCAACTTATGTGACGGTCCTGACTAATGAATCTTGTAACTGAACGATTCACAGGCAATCCGTTTGTCTTGCCAGGACTCTTTCCATAATTTTTACCCTTTCCTTGCGAATGACCTATGTTGAACAAGTGAAACATGTCGAAGGGAATTCTGGACCTAAAGACTCGTTAGAGAGAATCGTAAATCTCGTAAAAAATTGGTTTAATCTGACTTCATTTTGTTGCTATCAATTGGCCTCTTAAATAGAGGTTACATAGATTTACTTATTTGAATAAAAGACTTATAAGCTAATGAAACGAAAATAAAGACTCCTAATATCTCTCTAAAAAACTTTTAATTGGAAGAAAGTCTCTTAAAAATATAAAATACTCATAAATTAAATGTCCTAATAAAATAATTATAAACTAATCTAATAATAATTAATCAACATGTAACATTACTCCCCTCTTGGAAAAAGAGCTTGTCCGCAAGCTCGAGATTGAAACTCTTGATTTTGCACATGATCCTCAAGATCTTTTATCTCCAACCAAAATAATTTTTTACATTTTTGTTTGAACGAGTATGGTTCATCACAATTGTAACAAAGACCTTTGTCTCGTTGTTCTGCCATCTCTACATGAGTCGATTTTTTAATAAAAGGATGATCTTTCTTCCTAGTACTAGAGTCTTTTGTCAATTCCCAACTATGCAGGTCAGCAGCTTGAGTTAGTTGATATTTTGTCTCAAAAGTTCACACCAAATTCATAGCATGATCCAAGTTTTTAGGTTTCAGCATCTCCACGTTTATTTGGATTGAATCTGATAGCCCTGCAACAAATAAATTAATTTGTTGATCCAGTCTCATGGAATCTACACAGGCTAACAGTTCTTGAAATTGGCAAAGATAGTCTTCCACTGATCCTGTTTGAATCAACTTTGCTAATTCCCCCAAAGGATTCTTGTGCAGCAGTGGTCCAAATCGTAGAGTACAGTATTCTTCAAATGCCTTCCACGAAAAATTAAGCTCTTCTTGCTCCATTTGATAATACCACAATTGTGCCTTTCCTGTCAAGTGAAAACCAGTTAGACTCCACTTTGTCTAATTTTGTTGTCTTCTGATTCGCAAAAAAACTTCTCACATCGGTGCAACGAAATTAGAGGGTCTTCTGTCCCATCGAAAGTCAGAAAATCCAACTGTGTATAATGGAGCTACACCAAATCCTGTCTCTTATCTGTAATCGGTTTTCCTATTTCTCTAATCAACTCATTTTTGTCAACATTGTTATTACTGCTGTCAATCCCTTTTCGCTTATCAAAGCTTTGATTGGAAATCATCAATTCTCTCATCTGCAGCATGAACTAATCAATCTTCGACTCTATTTCTGTTTTAAACGACTCCAACTCCTTTCTCATAACGAAATTGCCCATTGTTTCTGTTTCTGATACCAAATTGTTACGATCTCAATTGATGGATCTTGTAACCGGATGATTCACAGGCAATCCGTTTGTCTTGTCAGGGCTCTTTCCCTAATTTTTACCTCTTCCTCGCAAATGACCTATGCTGAACAAGTGGAACTCGTCAAAGGGAATTCCAAACCTTAGGACTCATTAGAGAGAACAATTGAGGCATTCGTAAAAAATTGGTTTAGTCTGACTTCATTTTTTTTGCTATCAATTGGCCTCTTAAATAGAAGTTACACAGATTTACTTATTTGAATAAGAGATTTATAAGCTAAGAAAACCAAAATAAAGACTCTAAATAAAGAAAGACTCCTAATATCTCTCTAAAATACTTTTAATTGAAAGAAAGATCTTCTAAAGATATAAAATACTCATAAATAAATCTCCTAATAAAATAATAAACTAATCTAATAATAATTAATTGACATGTAACAACTTACTAAGGCTAAAACAGAGGTTATTGAAGATGCGTTAGATTTTAAAGAAGCTGTGTCTAGAAGGGGTGATCAGTATAGGAGATTTTTGGTGAAATGGTTGGGAAAGCCAGCTAGTGAAAATACTGGGATAGCGGAAGAAAAGCTACAGAGAGCTAAAGTGGTGAAAGTTTTCCTTTCGATGTTGAGTTTTCCAAGCCAGAATGATACAGGAGCTTTTAATTATTTTGTTAATTATCGAACATAAGGATTGATGGCTAGGATTATGAGTTATCTTTAAGGCTGTAAAGTAGATTTCCAGCCACATTATTATTTTCTTTGAATTAATAGGCTTCATAAACTTGAGGTTTCTATAACCCTATGTTTTGTTAGAATACCAACTTCTACCTTACTCATTTTTCACCTTTAATTTTATTGATTTGCTGTTGTTCTCTACCTAAACTGCATCATTTTCTTTCCTATCAATTGAATATTTTGATTTATTATGGAAATTTCCTTATCTTATTTGGTCAAGGTTCAGTTATCATAGCGAATGATGAAGCAACAATTTTGTAAGATATCTTATGATAGAAATAGAATATGTTCTGGTTAAGCTTATTGGGGGTTGTATGCATTGTTTTCCCACATTTTATTTCTACAGTTGTATCTTATTTTTCTGGACTTTGTGTTTTTATGTTTAGATACTTGGAGAAAGGATGTAAAACCTTGTGACATTGAGGGTGAAATCAACAGTGCAGCACCTGGGAAACTCAGAGTTGTGTCAGTTTCTGAGGTAGTAGTTGTTTTAATGAATGGTGATTACCCAAGGGGAAAAACACTCCTTGATAACAGCCAACTGCAAAGCTTATCTGTAGTAATTACTCCTACATGCTTATAACTATTGTTGAATTATTGTAGGTTTCGCGTGTATTCCATCCCAACTTTTCTGCAAAATGGAGGCACTATTTGTATATATTTCCTTTGAATGATCAAGAAAATGAGAAGCAATGCTGTGAGAATGAGAAGGAAGTTGAGAGTTTTAGTTTTGCTAGAAACTGTAATGAGCCAAGTAACAAGTGTGTTGAAAGCAGTAGTTCGGAAAATGTTGAGAATTTAATTATCGGCAATAATAAAGAGTTTGAAGCACCAAACAAGCCAACCTGTTTCAGTGTATGCCGGGTTAATCAATTACTACGGCATCTAGAAGGAAAATTATTATCATACAAAATGTTTGCACGTGATACCAAAGCCTCTAGAAACATGTAAGAGTCGAACAAAGTTGACTTCATTGAGAAACTCATAGTTGAGATGATGTGCATATTGCCATACTCTTGTTCTTTTGGATTTATTAAATATATCTGAATCTTGCATTACTTTTGCAAGAACTGAAAACTGAAAATTTGGAGGACAAGAGGCTTGAAAGCTTGGCTTTAAACCCTAGCAACCCAAACCGACCTCATAAGAATTCTGTTGGTAGATTTATTGCGTTTCATATACATCATGTAATTTGTGTCGTACAGAGTATTTTTTTTTCTATTGTACCCCATAAGGTATCTGAGCCAGTTGTTTATTATCATTGCACTTGCCGTATAACCGTTTAATGACAGTTATTATTATTATTATTATTATTAATTTCAGAGGGCCACCAACGGAGTGCTTCATGTACCATGCTCGAGCTGCAGAAGCAAGAATACCCTGTTCGGTAATTATCTCTCAACTGTTATCAATGTTGCAAACTTATTTTCATTCCTCACTATTCACCCGAGAATGAACATGTCTGTAATTTTGCTTTCATGAGATTTCTAAAAGATTTTGCGTATAGGCTGCACGTGCAATTAGATATATAAGCTTTTCTCCAGTTTTGTGTTGCTACAAATTCATCTCATGTAGAAGCGTACCTTCTCCTAGGTATTATCATACGAATTAAAGTGTAACTTTTGAAAACTTAATTCCAACTTTTCCTTAATTTGCTAGATTGATAAATAATTATTTCATTACAACTTTATAAATAGAAGGGATTGACTGAAGTTGATAAAATATTTAATTCCAACTAATCCCTATTTTTGCTAGCTTGATAAATAATTATTCCAGAAACAACTTTGCATGTAGAGAAGGAATTGAGTTAAGGTTAACCATTTACTAATAAAGTTCAACTTTTTGTAGGTTCATGAGGAAGGAAGGAAGGTTATGTGTGTTGAGTTGGTTGCAAATCGATTCCTACGCAAGGTATACACTGGTGTGCTTGTTTGCATGCATGCATGCATGCTTGTGATTTCTTTTTATAATACTAGATCACATTGTTTGTGTTTCTAAGTTTATAATGGCATTACATCATGTGGTTACCGTTTCTCCAACTTGCTTTCTGATGGTATGTAACCAAATATGACAGATGGTCCGTGTGCTTGTGGCGACCTCTATAAGGGAAGCAGCTGCAGGAGCAGAAGAAGATGCATTGCTAAAACTGATGGAGGCTACCTCTAGACGTGCCACGGCACCCCCCGCCCCCCCTGATGGGCTATGTCTTGTTGATGTTGGCTATACTGATTTCAACCCAAAAAATTGTCTCATCCCATGAGGTGTGTTGTAAGTTCAGATGTTTACATACGTTAGTTTTGAACTTAGAACTTAAAATTTGGGATTCTTTAGGATTGTCAGGCAGATGAAAAGTCTAGCATGTACGGAAAATGTGGTCTTAAGCCCAACCATAGATGTATAACTCAATTCTTTAAGATACACTAGGATTACTTCAAGTGTTCTTAAAGTCAATTTAATTATTCACATCGGATTGGATGTTCAAGAATGAATACTTTTTTTCACATTAACTATTTACAGAACAATTAAGTAATATATATACAATAGAAAAAGAATAGATTAGTTGAATATAATGATACAAACAAATCGATCGGATTCTTATAATCATCTANTCTAATTGATTAGCAATAATATTTTTAAACTTTTGAATATTATAGCTAGGACTTTTGAAAATCATAAAATCATTTGTTTTTTCGATAGGTAAAATCTTAATATTTTTACAAAGGAGGAATTCAATAATGGAGTTGCCTTGCGTTAATAGGATAGATATGCTACATGTCAAAAAATTAGGCTGTTTTTGTCAGCTAGAAACCTAATATCTTGAAATATATAAAACTAGTTTTTTTAACTGTATCGCATAGGTTTATCGTATATATTAATTTACATTT
>CM025152.1:12632195-12643258 GCA_013467495.1 Gossypium gossypioides
GGAGTTGGTTTGCATCATTTTCACGTTGGCTCATCTAGGGGAGACTTAAGCCGCCATGGCTGCAAGCTTCCCCCAAGATAGGTTAAGGAAGATGATGGTCAAGAAAAAACTCTCATCTTTTTTTTCTTTTCACTTCAATATTTATACCCTTCCAAATAAAATAGGTGTATTTTCCTCAGAATCATGCTGTCCTTTTACGTACAGGTTGGTTATACCAGACTTGACAGCTCACGCATTTTTGTTCTTATCCGGACAGCTGTCAGATGCGGCGACAACTTTGGACGTAATCTGGAATTACTAATGCAGTGACATTAGTACCAAAATATGACAAAATTAATGATAAAATAGGCTAGGATCCACTGAGTTATAAAATGCAATTTACTAAACTGAAAATGCTAAAATATGTGCTAAGGATAACTAAATGGGAACAAATTAACCAATAAGTAGGGAGAAAACATATGTTCTTTCTCGTACTATCACACCCTCAAACTTGAGTTTTTACTTGTCCTCAAGTAAATCAGAAACTAGCAAGGCTACAAAAATTCACTAAGGCAAATGAGCATTCTAGCAACTTGAATCACCTAAAATCTCAATGAATGAATCACATTTAAATGAAAGAAAATTTTGCATCGAAAATACATAAGCATGAATGAATAAGTTTGCAACTTCATCAAAGCCAGCATCATGTTTCAAATCCTAAATTCTATCTACCAATACAACATTTATTGCACAATACTAAGTATTTATATATCTCTTTTTTTTGGATTAAGGGATATCGTTGCATTACTGTACCCTTGTTCCTGAGAAGTAATGATGGAGTGCAACAAACCTCTAGGGAGCATGTAATTGCGTCGACACACACTTATGCAGCGGTAGCCTTTGTCTAGATTCATTTTTCTAACGCTTGTATTGGAGTGTTCCCTCTTTAACATTCCACAATACACCCACTTTGGAGTGTCTCTTATTTATAACTATGTATATATGTAAACAGCTGTAAAAGGTAGATTCATTCAAGATTCAAGGAATGCTACTAGTCATTCATTACTAATGCAACCTAATTCATTCATCAAAGAATTGAAGCTATAGCATTCAGTCAAATTTATCCAACTCATTCACTGATAATTCACATGATTCAAGAATTAATCATCGATTGTAACAAAAATTTTCAAACATAATTGCATTAACCATAATTAAACCTTGCATGATTCATTACCGAAAAAAATATTTTGAAATATGGGTGCATTTCCAAACCCCATATGCATTCCCCCAAACTTAAAATATGCATTGTTCCCAATGCACTAACATGAAAATGCAATGACAATAAAAATGCAATGACAGTGTATACTTAACAAAATAAAACTTACAGATACATGAAATGCATAAATACTACAGCTAAAACTTAAAATAAACTAACTCAGTTGTCCTCAACCATCGATATGGTTGCACGATGTTTCTTCCTTCTCCTTGTCTTCTCCTCCTTCTTTCGTTTTTTATCCTTGGAGTGTTTTCTCTTCTTTTCTTTAGGCTTTGCACGATTCTTGGATTGCTCCTCAGTTTTCGGCTCTACCCTGGCATCATCATTTTCTTCCTGTGTAGGAGGGGCCACCTGGAGTGGTCCGGTCTAGACCACTATCGCCAATGAGTTGTGGTGCTCCTCACTGGTTACCTCAGCAGCTTCCGCCGATCTCGCTCTATCTTGCTCCAAATTATCAAAATTTGCACCCACAAACTCGGGTGCAGTGGCAATGTTCACAACAGAGGCGTGATGTTTTGTATAGAGATATAAAGTTGGCGGGAATAATAGTGTCCAATAGGAATTGTGCCCGCTCAGAAGGATCAAACGGCTGGGTGATTTTTGATCCAACAGTGGAATCTAAATTCCTCTGAATTCTGATGAGTTATTAATTGTAGTACAGAATGCGTTGGCAATAAAAACTTCAATGGGTCGACAATGATACCTAATTATTTTGCAAAAAGGAAGGAAAACAAACTTTAACAAAACATAAATAAAATAAAATAAAATCACGGAGTAATAATTAAAAATTAAAATTTGTTTTCGAAGTCTCCACCGAACAGTTTTTTCAATTTTTGGATTAAAATCGACAAGAAAATTCGAATTACTTCGGGTCATAAAACACCTAAAATGAAGTTGAAGAAATAGCAACAAAGAGAAAACAAGTTAGTGACTACTAAATATTATATAAGAATGACAAAATGCAAAAACACACAAGAACAAAAATAAACATCAAACAAATGTCATCCCCAGCAACGGCGCCAAAAACTTGATCGGCTGATAACGTCACAGCAATAATGTGCAAGCGTACACTGTCAATGCAATATAGTAGACAGTGTGAGTCTGTCGGATATTAATCCCATAGGGATGCCTGTATTTTGTTTATTAATTCGATGCAATAGTTAGCTAGAAACGAGATAAATTGTGAGGATAGTTATCGGAGCTATATTTTGAAAACAATGAAATAAAATATGATAATGATAAACTGGGATCCCCAACACGAATCTTCAGCAGAATACTAAGTGTTCACAAGGTATAAAAGGATAGGTGATTGTCGATGCAATAAATTTCAATGTATATCTTACCAAGCGCCACTCCTCTAATTAATCTGAGACTTAAAAATGCACACTAACCCCACCTTCCGATTGTGGCAATATGCCACTATTAACAACAAGTGGACTAAATTCCTCTAATACTCATTCAACTTCCGTTGTAATGCTTGTTAGCTCGAATTGTCACTGCACCTTCCAATGTCAGTGATTGCAATAACACTTCCGTGCTAAAAACATTCAAACCCACAGATTAAATAATAGAAACAAGATTGAATAAAATAACATTTAACCCAGAAATCATGTGTACTTCCATACAAACATGAAATAGAGAGTAATCACTAGCGTTTAGAAAGAAATGTAGAAGAAACAAGTGGAGAATACTATTCCTAGAGGAACTCAACTTAAATCTCTCTATTCTCTCTTGTGTCACACTTTGGACTCCTCGCCAGGAGCTGGTCTGCATCATTGTCACGTTGGCTCACCCGGGCGAGACTTAAGCTGCCATGGCCGCAAGTTTCCCCTCAAGATAGGTTAAGGAAGATGATGGTCAAGAAAAATCTTTCCTATTTTTTTCTTTTCATGTCAATATTTATGCCCTTCCAAATAGCACAGGTGTCCTTTCCTCAGAATCATGCTGTCCTTGTACGTTCAGGTTGGTTATACCAGACTTGATAGCTCACACATTTTTGTTCTTATCTAGACAGCTATCAGATGTGGCGACAATTCTGGACGCAATCTGGAATTACTCATGCAACGACGTTAGTTCCAAAATATAACAAAATTAAGGATAAAATAGCTAGAATCCACTAAGTTATAAAATGTAATTTACTAAACTGAAAATGCTAAAATATGTGTTAAGGATAACTAAATGGGAACAAATTAACCAATAAGTAGGGAGAAAACATATGTTCTTTCTAGTACTATCATAGATGTATGTGTGTATTCTAAGATGTTTGGTACTGATTGTGCCATCATAAGTCTTTTTGTAGATGACATGTTAATTTTCAGCACTAATATAGAAGTCATTAACGAAACCAAAGATTTCTTATCTACCAAGTTTGATATGACTGATTTAGGAGAGGTAGATGTAATATTAGGGGTTAAGGTTACTAAATCAGAAAAAGGGATTTGCTTTAAATCAATCTCACTATATAGAGAAAGTGTTGAAGAAGTTTAATAGATTTGATGTAACCCCTATGAAAACTCCTCTTGACTCTAGCATACAACTGATAAAGAATAAAGGAAATAGTGTTTCTCAATCAGAGTATGCAAAAATTATTGGAAGCCTTATGTTCTTGATGAACTACACTCAGCCTGATATTGCTTATGCAGTCAATAGACTAAGTAGATATACCAACAATCCTAACAATAAGCATTGTAGTGCTCTAAGGTGTTTACTTAAATACATTAAAGGTACTATAACTTAAAAGTTGGAATTTTTTGGATACCTTGTTTTCCTAGAGGGATATTATGATGCAAATTGGGTAATTGAGAATGATGAAGCTAGCTCTACAAGTGGGTATGTCTTTACTTTGGGTGGAGCAACTATTTCTTATAAGTCTGCTAAACAGGCGTACATTGCTTGCTGCACGATGAAATCAAAGTTTATAGCTCTAGACTTAGCTAGGCAATAGGCGAGTGGCTTAGGAATCTACTTGCAGAGATTCCTTTATGGGAAAAATTGACACCTCTCATATCTCTATTATATGACTCACAAGTTGTAATTTGCATTGCTAAGAGTCAAGCTTACAATGGGAAGAAGAGACATATTCGAATAAGAATGGAGTACTTGCTTTAGAGTACGTGAGGTCTAAAAAGAACCTAGTTGATCCACTAACCAAAGGTTTAAGTAGAAAAATGGTTCTTGATTCGTCGAGGGGGATGGGTCTTAAGCATAGTAGTTGAGGAATTAATGATGGATACCCAACTTAGTTATTACTCTTAACGAATTCATATCCTAGGGTTTGGGTGGTCTTATTGAGACAGACTTGATGAATTCAACGATATACAAGGTTGAGTTTTTTACTCTTAATGAGTTCATATCCCAAGAGTTTGCGTGGTCCTATTGAGACAGACTTGATGAATTGACCGAATTTAAATTTGAGAGGTTGAGCTTAATAAATGCTCTTAATGATTTCATAATACTAATTCAGGCAGTCTATATTGAGATAGAGTTGATTAAATCACCTACGTAAGTGTGAAGAACTAACCACCTTCTATGAAATACATTGGACAGTCTTTCTAGAGCACTTACCAGTATCCCGAGGTGTACTAGCTAAAACTTCTTTATCTATCGCAGAACATCAATTGGATCTGAGATTAGTTGTGTGTCATGAGTTAACCCCTATCTTAACAAGTTCAAGATTTGTTCACTTGTTAAGGAGAAGGATCATTCATTCACTCAATACTAGTTCAAATCCATAAGATAATAGTGCTTAAGCGGCTAATTTTCTTATTGTTCTTCTCACGTTTTATCTTTTCTCATGTTTACAAAAAGTTTTTCTAATTCTTTTGCATTAACGAGGGAATGTTGATAATGATAAAGAAAAGGGCAATCCCATATTAGTTAGGAAAAGGCTTCAAAAATGATTTAAATATAGCCTTACATTCTACCTTCATTGAGTAATTGAGGATAAGGCCCAACACACGCGCACAACTGCTGCTCACCTAACCCGGTCCTTGTCTTTTTGGATAAATTTTTTGTTATTCTTCTTTTATGAAAATTTTATCATTTAAGTTTCTAAACTATTACAAATTTGACTTGATCAGCCAAACTATTGCGCTTTTCTAAGAAACTAGCTTCTGCTATTGTGTTTTTTAGGAAACTGACTCTTCGGATTTATTGTTTTACCCCTTTCAAATTTATCGTTTTGCCCTTCAAAAATTCTTAGAAATAGTTGGGTCATTCTCCTCGTTAAACACACAACAATACAGAATTCACTCAATTTCTTGTAAAAGTTCAAGTTTTTTTTTGGAAAAAAAATAAAATTATTTTTAAAAAAAAGATAATATGAGTGACCAAAATGAAAACCTATTAAAATTGGCTGAATAAAATGAGTGCTCAATAACATTTAATTAATTGGATGATCAAAATGAAAAATTATTAAAGTTTGGTAACAAAAATGAAAATGGTTGTTAACGAAAATGCCCAATTTACAATTTTTTTTATTTTCGGTGCTCAAAATGAAAACTTCAAGTTGGGTGATCTGCTTTATAGTTTACCCAATGTTTAAACCTAATAATTTTGGTGCCCATATTGTAATATTTGATAGTAGGGTGGCAAAATAAAAACTTAACTTTAGTTACGATTAGTGTACTTTTCCTAGAAAAACAAAGTTATTCTTCTAATAGGGTGTTTGGCTTACATAATGCAATATTAACTTTAGTAATAATATTACTATAATATAAGATTACTTAGCACATTGCCACATATGTTTCATTACCTTATTTGGTTCATTTGGATAGAATGTTAGATTTTTGTTGTTTGGTTGATAGAATATAAAATTACTTAAAAGCATATTTTAATAAATTGTCCTTGTAAAACATTTTTTTTTCTAATAAATGTTGGCATGCTTTTATTACTTTACCAAAACCTAAAAAGACTAACAAAACAAAAAGTCTGTCTGTCTTCCAAAAGAACAACCTAAACTAGCAAAAATAAAAATTCATCTCCTTCGCATGCCAGGCAAGAAAACCACTTCAAATCCCTTCATAGATTTCAACGACATGCTCTAGTTTGAAGTGACTCAATGAAAACACTTGCTCTCATCCCCTGTTGCAGCGCTGTTGTAACCCTTAAAACTCGACCTAGACGTTATGGCCAAACCTCAGAAGTCACATTAAAACCATTGGAAAACATTTACTTGTTGAAGGTAGTTAGGTTTCAATTTTTTTTGCGAAAACTCAAAAAAAAAAAATAAGAATATTAATATTAATTAATTTTTGAAAACATTTATTAAAATTTGAATGTTTCAAATTTTAATTACTATATTGAAATACTGTCTTATATCATTAAACCATGAATTTGCAATATTTTGATTATTTCTGAAAAATAATTTTGGGTAAAAACCTTTCACAGTGAACTTTCAAAAATACTTTAAAATATTAATCACAAATTTATAATCATGTATAAAACCAAGAAAAATCATAAATAATTTAAATAAACTCAATAATTTAAAATATTTGAAATCTCACCAAGCATGCTTGCATAGCAGTTTAAATTTGTAAAATAAAGAAACAACCCAATAAAAATTTCCAATGTCCAAAGTCCAAAATAACATCCCAATAGTTTATAAACTCATTAAAATCCATCCGAGAGGCTCCACCGAATGCCGAATCCAAGTCCGATGTCTGAGTATTACTTGAAAGTTAATGAAACTAAGGGAGTGAGCTTTTAAAGCTAGGTGTGAGTCTTTAAAAAAATAAAAATCAATAAACATATAATTATCATACAAAATAATCAATTCTCTTTATGCACATGATCATAGAAATGCGATTTTTATGAAACATTTATGCAGATTTATTTTAAAAACATCCTACCCATCACCGCTACACTCCAAAATCGAGTTCCCTGGACTCATCCATCCAAACACTCCAATTTCTGGACAGGCCACTACTAATGCAGACAAGCTGCCAGTAATGTGGTCAAGCCACCAGTAATGCAGATAAACTATTAGTTGTGTAGAGAAGATGCCAGTAATGTGGTCAAGCCACCAGTGACGCAGATAAACTGCAAGTACTTTCTCCTTACACATGTCCCACCCCATGCATGTGATATGGCCACAATAATCATATTTTCACTTTGTTACAGAATTTCATTTTTAGGCATGTGGATCATGCTCATCCAATCGTTTAAATAGTATCACATAGGCATGCTTTGACATGCAATTTACAAATTATCGATATATCAAAACATCACGTTTTAACAGTTATATACAAGATTTATGCCATAATGTCACATAACATAAGAATAGGAACAACATGCTTTTTAAATCAGTATTAAACATAACCACACAACATACTTTCACAAAAGAGTTGGTTCAAAAACACTAACTTGTATAGTCCGTTTTGACGGATTTAATCTCCCTTTTTAGAATACTTAAAGTATTTGTATAAAACATAAATCAAGAAATAATATTTTATTTAATCATTTTTAACGATATTCGTATAAAATATAAATCAAGCAATTTAATCTCTCATTTTAGAATACTTAAAGTATTCATATAGCGAGGACCTGACGGAGGAGGAGGGGAGAAAGGTGTTGCGGCACTAGGGAAAAGAAGGAGAAAATGAAAAGGGAAAAAGAAATAAAGAAGAAGAAGAGAGAAAAAGAGAGTTATTTTCGATGGTGGTGGTCACGGTGATGCTAAGACGGCGGTAGAGAAACACAAAGGAGAGGAGCGGCAATAAAGAGGGGATCCGGTGATTGTTCAATTGGCAACGGAGTGGTGGAGGAGAGGGGGAAAAATAGTGCAAAGGTGGTTGATGGCTAAAACAAAAGAAGAAACATTGAGAGAAAGGGAGGAGCTAGAAAGAGGGACAACAATAGGGGGGAAGAGTGTAATGAAAAATGATTCAATATGTGAATTGTGTTTGTCTAGGTACAATGAATCAATTCATATAGCAAGGATGGAGTAAAGGGCATGTTGAGGGGACAAAGGAGAAAAAATGAGATTATGCTTAAGTAAATAAGGCATGTTGACTTGAAAAGAAATGAAAGAATCTTCCTCATGAATGGTAAGTGAGTGGGACGGCAATGGAGGTGTTGACATGCTAATGTTGGCAAAAAAAATTAATAGAAAGTTTGTGAATGTGGAGAATTGAACCTAGGACCCTTAGGAAATTTTTTAAGCTCCTAACCACTAGGTCATTTAATTCTTTGTTCACACTTCTACCGGAATTATTTTAAAAACATGGTGTGACCTTCGCTAAGGTTGGAAGCAAAATTGCACCACATAGAAAATAATAAGAGGGAAGGGCTTCAAACACTGATCATCAAGGACAACTCCACCACTATTCAATCACTATACTTGATACTTATTTATTAACAAATGAATGAAAGGTAATCTAAAAAAAATCAGGTGTGACCACTCTCGGTTCATTAACCCAATTTCTAGTAACCTGGTTTTTGAGATGTGACATCTGTCTCCATTCCTATTGTGACCATTATGTGGCTCTAGACAGTCCCCTTTCCTTATTCGCCACTATCTCCTAAATCGTCATCGACCCCTCCTCGACCCATTGAACGTCCCTCTTCTGAATGAAGCCCTCCTTCCCCAATAGGTGAGCCACCCTATTACCACCCCTTTCGATATTTTGGAATTTGAAAATTTCAAAACCCATTACAATATGTTTAGCTTTCCAAATGTAATTACTAACCTTCAATCTGTCTAACCCTTGCATCCTGAGCTTTGAGAAAATCACAAGTGAGTCTCCTTCAACCTCGACTTTGCGAAACCCCATCTCTTGGGCAAATCGAACGGCCTAAATGGCTGGCAAAGCTTTTGTTGCCTTGGAAGATGGTATGTATCTATTCCAATTACATGCCCCCCATCATCAAACCTCTAGTGTCCCTAATGATCATTCTTGAACTTGATGCTTCCAGGTCACACTTCATTAATCACACTTCTCGGGTAAAAATCCTCCAACATTTCCAATTCTCTGATATACCCCATTACGAATGTGTTAGAGTATGCCCAAAGACAATGTCATTGTTATTTTAGTTTCTTTATCTATGTATATAGATAAACTGATCAATAATAAAGTCCTAAGAATAATATGATTATTCTTAAAAGTTCTTTAGTTAAGTATTATTGTGGGCTTGGATAATAATAATGCATTGAGACTAATATGTAGTTGATTGATAACAAAGTGTTGTCATTGACATAGAATGTCAAAATCAATACATGAGTATGTGTCAGGGAACAACATACCGGACTGACCCACCATAAGCATGTTTCTTGGATTATTATGTAATAGTCACAGACATTACTCATAGTGATAATTATGTATATGATCCTTCGACTTGAGATCATCATTGTCCCAACATCATGAGTTGTATATTTTGATACAGTTAAACGTCTACTATAACAGGTTGAGCTATAAAGACTGATGTTGGATATACCACAATCCATGTAGTAGAATATGATTGATCAAGATAAGATTTATCCCTCCTACATAATAGGAGTAATATCTTGGCCCACTTGATGAAGTAAGACTAAAAATACATGGCCATGCTCAAGTAAGTTGATATGAGATATCACACTTATTTGTTTAACATAGTCTACTCAGATTATGAAGAAATATGAGATTGGACTATCTACGTGTAACTATACCATGACTTGTGTCCAATCTAGATATAAAGGATAAAAGGATATAATACATGAAATGTTTATCACAAAAAGGTTATGTCAAATCACGACTTCTTATAACTTGTATAGGAATGATGCATTCCTAGATGTCACTCATTGCTTGTAACATTAGAAATGATCTAGTATTACTACCAACGTTACAAGAACCTACAGGGTCACACCCTATGGTTAAAGCGAACAAAATCATAATTTAAATAATTTGATTACAAACGTTTTACAAATCATGTCAAATCTCAATATAACACAATCATATTGTCCCTTATTCGAGCCCTCGAGGCCTTAGAATCACTTTAGGAACAATTCAGGACTAAATCAGAAAGTTTATGAAAAAGTAAAAAAATTTGAACTGCAGGGATCACACGGCCGTGTTCCAGCCCGTGCCCGTCCTATGTAACTTACTAAATTGTGTCACGCGACCAAGCCACACGCCCGTGTGCTAGGCTGTGTAACTCTCGAAATGCAACCTTTAAAAATCTACAGGGGACACATGCCCGTGTTGCATGGCTGTGTGTCACACACAACTAAGACACACGCCCGTGTCTTAGGACGTGTGGACAAGAAATAGGTTAAATTCAAACCATTTCTTTCACCCAATTCAATCACACCCTTACAAGCCATTTGCACATATGACCAAGGTATTAAAACATGTTCAAACATGCATAAAATGACCAATTTCCATTCAACCAATAGATCATAAAGGCACCTCAAACACATACATTAAACATACCTAAACATGTGCAAATTTAACCATTTCTCAATTAACTTTTTTCCATATCAAAACATATCAAAATGACCTTACCATTTGAACCACTTCTCACATGCATCATAACAATTTAAATGTCACCAATCTAGCCATTTCCAAATAGTTCCAACAACCAACATATATACATACCAAATTTATGACCAAATGATCATAGTTCAACCGAACATACTTGACTAAATTTCATATCAATACATGCCTTAAATGAACACTTTGCAACCATGCCAATACTTACCATTTTGGCCATAAACCATGCATCAATTTGATCTTATAAACACCAACCATTAAGCATCAAAGTACCAAAAGCACACCAACCATCAAGGCATCAAAATTACATAGGTTTCACAAATTCAAAGCAACATTACATG
>CM025152.1:12688620-12701538 GCA_013467495.1 Gossypium gossypioides
CCAAACACAAGAATACCATTACGCCTCTATTCCATTCCATTCAACCAAACAAAAGAATTACCTATTACGTTTCTATTCCATTACGCATCTATTCTATTACAGCGAACCAAACATGCTCTTAGTGGTATCAGAGCCCGGTTCTAAACTCAAACCGTGGTTGTTTTTAAAGTTTGCATGCATATCTAATAGAGGGTTCTTTTGGGGAAGTTCATGCCACAACTAAAAACTTGTTTTTACAAAAAGTTGTATTTTCTTAGAAAAAAATTCGAGACTCTAAAGCCAACCCAAGATAAGTACTTATTACATACTGAAACTATAGATTGTGAAACTGCTTATATACTAAAACTTTAGATTGAGAACTTATAAACTATAAAACTATAGATAGTGAAACCGTGACTAAACTACTAGATTGAAAGCATACAAGATTAATAACGAAAACTCGTTTCTAAAATTGTCAGATAATTTCATAAAACTTAGATATTGATAGCAAGATGAATACTTGTGGAGTATGAACCTGAGCCATGAGAGCTCATGGAGAGCAAGGTCAAGGGACCCAAGTTGGTTCATCTGCGTTGCAAGTACACATTCCTAAGCCAGTGGCTGAGCATGTTGAACATGCACCCACTGTTGATGAGAGCCAACATGAGACTGCTGATGATGCTATGTCACAACCCATGCTGAGGGTGATATAGCTGGTAGCTGGAGTTAATATTGGAACTGGTAGTCGAGGAACCATAGTTGAGAGGCTTCGTTCTAATGGAACTGGGTTAGTTAGAGGCGTTGCTGGGACGACCCCTACCGTAGCTCAATACTGGTTGGAAGCTATGGAGAAAATCTTGCATGATTTGGACTGTACCCCTAAGCAGAAATTAAGGGGCATTGTATCACATATGAGAGATGAGGCTTATTGTTGGTGGCAGGTCATAATGAGAGGTACTCAAGAGGAGAGGCTAACATGGGAATACTTTTTGGATTTTTTCCAAAACAAGTAAGTGGGCATAAGATATGTCAAGGCTCGGAGGTTATAGTTCATTGAGCTTAAATAAGGAGATTGATCCGTGGCTGAATATGAGGCCAAATTCTTATGGCTGAGTCACTACACTTAGGGGATAATTTTGATTGAACGGGATAAGTGTGCAAGGTTCGAGAATGGATTGAGGTATGAACTGATGGTGATGGTGCCCCACATCAATAAAGGGTTTTTGAAACATTGGTGGAGAAAAACAAGATAATTGAGGAGGTTAAGCGTGTGGAACCCGAGAGGAAGGATAAAGCTAGGGTCCTCATTAAGATAGATATCGGTCCTACTGCTCAGGCTTTGTGACCCAATAAGCGAGCCAGATATGATAGACCCCGACAAAATAATAAAGCTGTTTCTGATGGTGGCAGGGCTTCGAACTGTGCTACTTGTGGTAAGAGGCATTTAGGAGAGTGTTGGAGGAGTTTTGGCGCATGCCTGAGATTTGGGTCTTTGGAACATATGAACAATGATTGTCCACTTCGAAGTGAGCAGATGTAAGTCCTGGAACAGAATCGAACTTATAACCAAAAAGTTGGGTAGTAGCCTTAGAGAGGACTAGGATAGAATAGAGGTGAAATATGAGGAGTTATAGGTGGAATATAAATATGACTAATGTGTGATTTTGATTTATGAAATATGGGTCCGAGGTTGGCACAATGATTTGTTATTTGTAAACATGAATGATTGTGGGAGATATGTTTAAGTTGGCGGATAACGAGTGCTCATGTACTATGTTTAGGTTGGCGGAATGAGTTCGCCTGAGTACTGTGAATGACATTTTAGCATATTGTGTCGGGGTGATAGAGTTTCATGAAAAATTCTGATTTTCTTATGTGTAACGAGGGCTGTTGATTAACGGTATTCTTGTAAACTATTTATGTCTATTTTTGGAACTCGCTAAGTTTAATTGAACTTACTCAATTACTTTTCCCTCATCAGGTGTATAGATAATAGAAGGGGAATCGATTGAAGGAGACTACGCTAGAACAGCGATTGCGAGTGATGGGGAATCTATATTTTTTTATCATGCATGACTATTTTGGCGGGTGGCGTAGAGATCTATTTTATAATCAAATTATGTAATTACCTATGTCTTTTTCTCTTCTTTTTTTTTTGTTTTAAAAAGAAAATTGCCCCTTACTCTGAAAGTATGTGCCAAACTTCAGTGATTTGTTGTTTATGAAATCATGATTTATATGTATATGCCATAGCTAGGTAATGGATGGATAATAGATTTTTCTTTTATAATTCCCATTATTTTATTTAAAAATGCAGTACAAAATGAAAGAAAATTAATAGTTTTTAACAAACAGGGAAATCTTCATAACTGTTTCTTTGTAAAAACTTAATTTAAATCGAAAAGGTTGAATCCGCCAGTAATTCCCCAGTCTGTTGGTGGTCTGTCTGGCCGAATTTATACGCAATGTTTTCTTGATGGGCTAAGCGGTGTTACGCTGGCACTAAATAATATCAATTCAACCTATTAAATCATATATTTATCTATTCGATACCATCATTTTACTGTACTATTTCACATTTAAAATTTTCATTCAAGTGTCATATATATAGCTTGTCACATTACCAAAACACACACACCCACACACACACATATATGAACATTAGTCTTCCCAAGATTAGATATTAGCTAAGGTTGAAACCAAATATATCATTCTCAAGTTAACAAAAACATAACACCTATATACACGCCACACAACCAGACTTTGGAACATTTGAAAGACAACCAAATCAATAACGGGATAGTGTGAGATTCTCATAGATCTGTTCGACACGTTCTGCAAATTGGCAATCTACAAGGAAAGGGAAAAAAAATGGGTAAGCATTTCGAATGCTTAGTAAGTTCATAGGTATTGAATCAAAAGCTTCCCTTGAAGAACAATCAAATATAGTAAGTTACCAAATGTTGGCATTATTTGGTTAAACATGACATGTCCCAAAAAGCAATAAGGTGAGTTCTATATCATTATCAAACAAGTATAACACATGTATTCATCAATTCATTCATGTCACTGTAGATATCAAGCTGAAATCTCATACCAATCGGGAGTAATATAACCATACATTTATATACTACATATTTTATATTAACAAAATTCCTTAGTTCATCATTTGAATATCGAACTCCTTTCATAAATGTGAAGGATTTAGCAAGCCAACTATGTCTATGGCTAGTTCTGGTGGTTCCAGACTGGTTAAAGGTGAATGTGATTACTGCGGTAGAAGTCATGAAGGCAAGTGCAGGAAAAAACTAGGAGGCTACTTTGGCTATGGGTCTAGGGACCACTTGATTAAGGATTCTCCTTCCAAGTTTGAGTTCAACACTAAGCAATCAGTTAGAAGCCCGTAGAAATTTCAACATGAAAATAGATCAGAGATGACTGCTAAGTCTAGCTCAGTTCAGGGATTACAAAGGAAGAATTTTGGTAAGACGAGTTCTGGCACATCAGCTCGAGCCTACGCGATGAAGGCTAAGTAAGACGTGGATATGCCCGAAGTTATAACTGGTAATTTTTCTTTTCTTGGTAATAGTATTTATGCTTTGATTGACCTCAGTTTTACCCATTCTTACATTTGTACTACGATTATAGAGGGTCTTAGTCTTGAGATAGAGTATTCTGAAATGAATGTGCTAGTAATGAATCCATTGGGTTAAAGTACTGTAGTGAATAATTTGATTAGGGATTGTCCATTTGCTCTTGACGGGCACATGTTTTTGGCAGACTTGTTATTGCTGAGTTTCCATGAGTTTGATGTCATTTTGGGATTAGATTGACTGACTAGGCATAATGTTATGGTTGATTGTCGAACTAGAGTGTACGCCTAGTAAATTTTGAAGGTAAAGAGATAATGATGTCAAGTAAACAATCAGAATTGGTGAATAGAATTATTTATGCAGTGTCCGCTAGGAAGATGATTGTTCAGGGGGTAGATGGTTATTTGGCATATATCATGGATACGCTTAAGTTCAGAAGTGAGATCAATCAATTGCCTGTAGTACGAGAATTTTTGGATGTGTTTATTGAGGAACTTCCTGGGATGCCTGCTACGAGGGAGATAGAGTTCTTAATTAAGTTAAAACCAGGGACAACCCTAATATCATGTACGCTCTATAGGATAGCACCGTTAGAGCTTAAGGAATTAAATGAACAATTGCAAGATCTGTTCAATAAGAGTTTTATTAGGCCTAATGTGTCACCTTGGGGTGCACCAATTTTGTTTGTTAAGAAGAAGGATGGAACTCTACACCTTTGTATAGACTACCGTCTGGTAAATAAAGTCACGATAAAGAATAAATTCCCTTTACCAATAATTGAGGATTTATTTGATCAGTTGAATAGGGCTGCAATCTTCTCTAAAATTGATCTAAAGTCAAGTTATTACCAGATAAAGATTAAAGGCGATGATTTGCCCAAGATACTCTTCCGGTCAAGGTATGACCGCTATGAATTTTTGGAAATACCTTTTGGGTTATCTAACGCGCCAACTGTTTTTATGGATTTAATGAACAAGGTATTTCAGCCTTATTTGGAACAGTTTGTTTTAGTTTTTTTTAGTGATTTATTGGTCTATTCTAAGAATGAGATCGATCATAAAAAGCATATGAGAATTGTATTGAGGACCTTACGTGATAATCACTTTTATGCGAAGTTTAGTGAATCTAGTTTTGGCTGAAAGAAGTGCACTTTCTAGGGCATGTTATCTCCGCGGATGGTATAATGGTGGATCCTAATAAGGTAAAGGCAGTCCTAGAATAAAACTCGCCTAAGAATGTTTTTGAAGTTCGTAGCTTTCTAGCGGTTAGGTGGGTAGTATAAAAGGTTTGTGAAGGGTTTTTTGATGATAACATTGCTTCTCACTAAGTTGTTGAAAAAGAAGGAAAAATTCGTATGAAGTGACGGTTGTCAACAGAGTTTCAAGAAATGGAAGGAACTTTTGACTGAGGCTATAGTATTAGTTCAACCAAAACCCAGGGTTGAACACAAAGTTTATACAGATGCATCTTTGAATGGTTTAGGATGTGTGCTTATGCAAAGAGGTAAGGTCATATGTCACACGTTATATTTTTATTATTAATTTTGTCAATTCATGAGAAAGTAAGTAGTCTAGTGGTAAGGAGCTTATTTAATCTCTCTAAGATCCCATGTTCAAATCCCCAAATTTACATATATATTTTTTTATTTTTTCCACATTAAAATCATGGTCAAACCCCCTATGTCGTCCACCATAATTGCCTTATAGGCAATGATTTCTTTCCTTTTTAATTAGTTAACCTACCATGAATAGCCCACTTTTACTCCCCATGTTCCCTCACTTCCCCTTGAAACACTCCTTTCCACATTTTCCCTCCTTCACCATTGACCTTATCGTCCCATGCACTTAGACACCCTAAGTTCCCATTTTGTTTTCATTTTCAACTTTTCTCTTCTGTTCTCTCTTTTCCTCCTCCTTCAACCACCATTCATTTGACATTTTGCTACCATACCACCACCGTTGGCCACCATATTTTCACCAAATCAACATCACGACACCACAAGGACCTCCCCTCTCTTCCATGCCTCCTTCACACCTCACCATTACCGCACCACTTTCGTGCCACTGCTGTAGCGCTACTGCAGCACCACTGTCGTTAGTCATCATTTTTCACCGTTTTCATTTTGTCTTCATTTCTTTAGTTAAAACTGAATTACTAATCTTCCTCTCCTATTTTCATAGATTTTTTATGATTCTAATATATTCTTTTATATTTTTTGGATGATGATTTTCCTTAGATAATCTTCCTCCATAATCGAACCACTATAGGATCAATGACTCACCTATTCCTTGGAATAATCGTAAGTGATATTTAAGGTTCTAATTTCAATCTTTTCCTTCTCATTTCTTAAGGCTGAAACTAACATTGGTTTTTGCATACTTGTTAAGTGTGCTTTCGAACTGCTCAAAACTGTATTCTCACGTTAAGAAAAGTGTACCCTTTTAGACGATCGATAAGTAAGTTTCCTCACTTGATCTTCGATATGAGACTTATATGGTATTAATTTCTTAATAAAAAAGGATTCAAAGTCAAATTTCTTCCCTTGGAGGTTGAATCAGAATTGGAATCGGTGTTGTTGGATCTACCAAACAAGTTATGGATTTAACTTATTAGAATATTTACATATGGACTTATCGACAAATAATATATACATATTTATTTAAGATTAAAAACTTGATAAATATTTCCATAATGGGAAATATTGAGAATACATTATGTATTCAAAAAGAGATTCTAAAACCGTAAGAAGGGGAAAACTCAAGTAAGTACTTTGAATTGATCATTTTGTAAATGTATGTTATAATTGATATGATTTAATGATTGTTGTGAAATTATGTGTACATACCAATTTTCATGATATGTGATTTTATGGCAATATTGGTTATGCATGATATATATAAATCATGCCACTGTTATGACAAATGAGATTTGATTCGAATGTTAAGCATGTCGACTATATTGATTATAATTCCAATTCACATGTTAAGCATGCCCACTGAAAATACTGTTTATATGCCATATCACATGCATGGGGTTGGGATGATTATGAAACGAGAAAGATTTTGGTAGTTTTACTGCAATATTGAGTAGTTTGGCCATAACATTATTGAGTGGCTTGACCACAACGTGCAGCTTGTATGTGATATTTAGTGGCTTGACCACAACGTTATTGAGTGGCTTGACCACAATGTGCAACTTGTCTATGATATTGAATGGCTTGACCACAACGTTATTCAGTGGTTTGACCATAACGTCGAGTGTTTTTAGATGGATGAGTTTTGAGGAACTCTTTATTGGTGCGGAGATCGGTAGGAATGTTTTTGAAAAACTTGCTCTAATTTCTATAAAAGCTCTGCATTGACATTCTCGTGCACCTCATCATATGTGAAATTATGTTGAAATACAAGTGTTACTATATTTATGTGGAATTGAAAATGGGCTTTAAAAGCTCAGCCATTCAAATTCCTGACTTTTTAGATAACCCACGAGGTTAGGACATGGGCTTGGCTTATGGAGGGGTACTAAGACATTTTGCATATAAACTTTTATACTTTATTATTTGGTATTTTTTGGACTGTGTAATTATTGTTTACGGGTTGTGGCATGGGACATTGATTTTGGATTTTGGATACTATTAAATGATTTGGTTTAAAAACAATTATAACCAAATGGTTTATCAAATCGATGCAAAAAATTGGATTTTTCAACATAATTATAATTTAGACCCAATGATTTTATTTCAAACTCAAGAATCCATTTTTACAAAACTTAAATCCATTTATTCACTTATTCAATAATTTATGAAAGGTATCAAATTATGATTTTTAATCAACAAATAAGATTTATTAAAATTTCTACTGCAACATTTTCAAAGTAAAATGTTTTCTTCAAATGTTCAAAACTTGGAACTTTCAAATCTATTTAGTTTTTGATAATTTCTTTCCAAATAAATTCAAAAAAAGTAATTTGATTTTCTCAAGCAAATCAACACGCTGATTTTAAATGAAAGAGATAATGATTTTTGAAAGAAAATAGCTAAACGTTTTTCACGTCATCATCATGACCAATGTGATCTTCGAGATTCAGCCATTACATCTAGGCTGGGTTTAGGGGATTACATTTAGTGGTATCAAAGTCCCTGTCAAATCTTAGATTGTGGTTTATTTTGAAAGTTTGCATGCATGTATAATAAAGGGGGAAAATGTATGGGGAAAAATTATAGTGACATTATCTATATAGGGAAAAATGTCACATATTTTTTTATCACAAAAGTCTGAAGTATTTAATGATTCAGAAAGATTTTAATCTACACCAAAGAAGATGGTTAGAGCTATTGAAGGACTACGAATTGATCATTGAGTATTATCTAGTAAAAGCCAATGTTGTGGTAGATGCTTGGAGTAGGAAAATTGTGGCGACCTTACTGTCTCTCTGAGTAAAGGTAACTATGAATTATAATGGAGCCTTATTGGCAGAATTAGCGGGAAAACCAACTCATCTTTTATAGATATTAGAGGAACAGATGAAAGATAGTCAGTGTGATTGATTCAAGTAAAGAATGGAGTCTAGAAGAGTAGTAAACTTTAATATAGGATAAAATGGTGAGCTAAGGTTCAGGAATAGTTTGTTTGTACTAGTGGGGAATAGATTACGAAAGGATTTGCTTAAGGAAGCTCATTAGGGACCTATCACGCCCTAAATTTTATTTATTATTATGTGCAAGTTTATGACACAAGGGAGTTAGTAGCCTAGTGGTTAAGTGTGTTAATTAAATCCTAAAGGTCCCATGTTTAAACCCCCACATTCCCATTTATTTTTGTTAGCTGAAATTGTTGACCATTCTAGAAGGTCAACCCTCATTATTGTCCAAGCTTTTCCATAAAAGGGGGAGATTCCTTTCCTTTTGTTTTGAATCAAATTACCATCCAAAGCCCCCTTTTTACTCATGATCCACTTTTTACTCCATTTTTCCCTAAACATACCATCTTTTCACCTTTGACTACCCATGGCCGGTCATAGCACCCCCAAAACCCTACTTTTTATTTTATTTTTCTAGTTTTTCTCTCTTCTCCTCTCTTTACCATCCACCACCCTTCTCTACAAGGTTTTTAGCTTGTTCTTCTTTATTTTACCACCTTTGAAGCCATATTTCATCATTCCTCTTCCACTCTACCACCACACACGACAATCGCACCACCACCTTACCTCCATCATCGTCGTTGTTGCACAGCCATCGTGCCGCCTCCATCGACCACTGTTGATTTTCACCATTTTTCTTCTTTTCTCCTCTTTCCAAAAATCATCTTCGTAAATTCTTGAATTTTATTTTTAAATATTAAAATATCAACTTTTGTATTATTTTCTCTAAACTCTTCTATTTTGCGTTTATAGTGCCGAATCCTCTTCTTTAATCGGCTTTTTGGGATTTATTGTCGAGCCTTTTTTCTCCGTTTTATCGTAGGTATGAAAGATTATCATTCACATTTTATTTTTACAACAATATTCTCCGTTTAGTAGGATACTAACTACTCATTTATGTTATTTTGTGAAGTATCATACAAAAATCTCGGAATAACCACCCATTCGTAATAGTGTGCGATTTGATCACCTCTTTACGTAAGTGTTGCCGAATCACAATTGTTTCTTTTATTATGGGTTGTAATTAATTCGTTAAATCTATATTGACTCATGCGTTGGATCAATACCGTAATGACTCAAGGAAGTCAAACTCCCATTTCGAAGTGGAATCGAGATCTATTCTATCGGATCTAAGGTGTGGGGACTCATTCTTGATAATTATTAATAATATTGATTAAATAATAAATAATAGTTATATTTTAAATGTAATATTTTTTGTTATATGATTCTTGAAATACAAGTATGTGTGAATACGAGCGTATTCATAGAGATCAGTAAAAACTAATAAATGAGAATACCAAGTAAGTTAATCTCAAAACTCTAAGATCTGTGGTGTTGATTTGTTGATGAGTGATCTTGTAATATGTGTTAATATGTGATTTACATTTCTCATGTCATGTGATTTATGGCTAATATAATATGATTATCGATATTCTGATTTGTGTGAAAAATGTTGTGTTATCATTCTGATCTATGGAATTGCATGTTGAGCATGCTCTATTCAAAAATTCTAATTTGCATGATAAGTATGCCATTATGAAAAAATATATGAAAATATATAAGATTTGATTCGCATGTTAAGCATGCCATATTATGATATTCTGATTCGCATGTAAAACATGCTATTGAAAAATATGATCTGTATGCCATATCACATGCATGGGGTGGGAAAAATGTATAGAGGAAGTATTTAGCAGTAAATATGCATTTTCTGGTGGCATGTCCACATTATTTAGTATCTGGTAGTAAACCTACAATATCTGGTGGTTTGACCACACTGTTCTGATTTTGGCAGCACGATTACACTATCTGGTGGCTAGTCCATTATTATTGGTGTGATATTGGATGGACGAGTTATGGGGAGCTCTTATCGGTGTGTAGTGGAGTTGGGTAGGATCTTTCTTTCAAAAATCTGTACTGTTTTCTAAAAAGCATTGCATTGACATTGCCATTACGCATTCTGCCATATATGATTTTATGATTGAATACTTTATATGCTATGATATGTTTAAATTAATGTTGGTAGGAGTTTATTCTGTGATATTATTATTGGAGACCCACACTAGGATTTTTAAACTCACCCTTTTAAATTTTGATATTTTAGATAATCGAGGTTAGGATGGGCTTGGCTACAGAGGTACTCTTGGTCATTTTTCAATTAACTCTATTATTGTTGGTATTTGATATTTTGGGGTGTGTTTACTTGCTATGGATTTTAATTTTGGGACTTTGGTTTGGCTTTTGGTTTTGAGACACGGATTTGATTCTGGAATTTTTCTACATGATTTGGATTTAAAAACTATCGTTTAAATGGTTTTAGAAAATAGTAATTTGCGATGAATTTTCATAATTATCACAAAAATTAAGCTCAATAAGGGCAATTTTCAATACTTAATATTATGTTTTCAAAATTTGACACATCTATTTATGAGACTACTATTTTTATGAGTTGTATGATTAATTTACGTTTTCAAAATAAATAATGAATTTTTGATTTAGAAATTTGTTCGTTGCGATGTGTTAGATAAATTACGATGTTTTCAATAAACAATCACAATACTTAAGTTTTTCCAAAGATAAGATATTATATAAATATTATTTTACTTAAAACAAGTATTAAAAAAAGATTTTACACGGAAATTTTAAAGAGAAATCTTCTAAACGATTTACTGTACCATTTTCATGGCCAATGTGATCTTCAAGATTCGACCATAACATCTAGGCTGGGTCTAGAGGGTTACATGACCTTTTTCACTGCATCTTGGAAGCATCAAAATATATAGAGATTTGAAGGGATCTTATTGGTGGCTTGACATGAAAAGGGAAATTAAGGCTATTATATTATTATTTTATTATTCTAGTTGAATAATTTGGTTAGCCAAATGAGAATTGGTTAGAATAGAACTAAGTTATAGTAGTTGATAAGACATGTATTTATGAGGAGAGAGAAAATACTTAGTCACAAGAAAGGAGGGGGTTAATGGGAAATTAAGACTTATCCAATAAATTTAACTTCCGTCTATTTTTAAATAAATTTGGTGATGGCTTCTTGAGCAAGCTTTGCATTTCTCTTGCACTTATCCTTTTTCTCAAAAATTTCTTTGCACCTTTCACTCTTGAAAAAAACCTTAGATCCGAGGCTTGCTTGAAGATTTGGGTTTGTTGTACTAAACCAACTCCTCTTTTTTTTAGCACCTAGTAAATATCAATACACCTTAAGTTGTTTTTATGGTTATTTACATGACTTTAGAGCTGTATGCTTTAGAGTTAGTTTAGAGTGTAAGAAAGGAAACTTCCTAATTTTGTGTTTTTTGATGATTTTCTTGAAAGCTTGTTTAGATTTTTAGTATAAAGATATGATAGGTTTAAATATCTATATTATAGCTCAAGAACCTCCTAAAGGTTCTCGTGGTAAGGGCAAAGGTCCTACTATTTGAACTTCCTGCACTTTCTGGTGAGTTCCTTCTTACTTCCATGTATGTGAAATGCTATTGTTTATGATTTTGTAAAGTAAATGCTTGTATTCTAAAAAGATGTCGTGGTTGCACATGAGTGGCGAATGTACGGTGTTACTAGTCTGGATTAGTCTGTCTGTGTAAATGGAGTAAGAACCTTTTTTTGTCATTAGGCCACTACCCTCATGCTTTTGATAAGATCCATAAGGATGGAAAATTGGAAATGAATTCATGGGGTTGCCTTCAATGAAACTTGTTAGAGTATGCCCAAAGATCAATCATGAGATGATTGTAATAAAATACTTGTTTTACCTTGTTTGTTAATATAAGACATTGCCATTGTTATTTCAATTTCTTTTTCTATGTGTATAAATAAACTGGTTAATAATAAAGTCCTGAGAATAATATCATTATTCTTAAAAGGTTCTTCGTCAAGTATTATTATGGGCTTGGAAAATGATAATGCATTGAGGCTAATGTGTAGTTGATTAATGACAAAGTGTTGTCATTGACATAGGGATGTCAAAATCGATACATGAGTATGTGTTAGAGAACAACATATTGGATTGACCTGCTATGAGTATGTTTCTTGGATTATTATTTAATAGTCACAACATTACTCATAGTGATAACTATGTATACAATCCTCAGACTTGAGATCATCATTGTCTCAACATTGTGAGTCGTATATTTTGACATAGATCCTCAAACTAATGTTGGATATGCCACAATCTATTGAGTGGGATATGTTTGATGAATTTAGGATTTATGCCTCCTACATAATGGGAGTAATATCTTAGGCCACTTGATGGAGTGAGACTAGAAATTTATGGCCATGGTCAAATAAGTTGATATAAGATATCATACTTATTTGTTTATTGTAGTCTACTCAGAATATCAAGAAATATGAGATTGAACTGTACAAGTGCTATTCTTCCATGACTTGAGTCCAATCTAGATATTAAGGATAAAATGATATAATACATGAAAAATTATCATGAAAAGGTTATGTCCAATCATGACTTCTTGTAACTTTGGTAGTAATGATGCATTGCTAGATGTCACTTATTGCTTGTAATATTAAAAACGTTCTAGTAACACTATAAACGTTACAAGAGCCTACAGAGTCACACCCTGTAGTTAAAGTGAAATAATCCAAATACATTTGGTATTGTTTTTAGCTATCACATGAATTAAATTAATTATTGAATTAATTTAATTTGATAGTTAAATATTGAACACATTATATGTAC
>CM025152.1:12701638-12716368 GCA_013467495.1 Gossypium gossypioides
AGTTATAATAATTAATTTCAGTCAAAATATAAAAGACATGGAAATTGATATTCTTTAGGAAAGAATATATATTTTTTTGAATTTCCATTTGTTTCTTTAATAATAAGGGAATAATATCGTTTTTTATATGTGATATCAAAGAAAAGAAAAGGAAAACTATCCTTTATTGTGTTCAGGTTACCAAGAAAAACAAATCAAAAGGTCTAGCAGCCGTTTTTTATGTTTCTCTCTAAAAATTTCAAGAGATTTTTTTCTGCTCGTTCTTTCACTGGGTGGATTACATAGAGGCCGAGACATTATTGTTTTGGCTTGGAATCGACATCTTTGAAAGGGATCCTATGAACAATTTTATTCGTGAGTTTTCAGTTTCGAAAGGTATATTTTCGACCCTTGTTTCAACCGAATTCGTTACAAATTGTGATACATGAAAGGGATTGTGTAGCCTCTAGTAGGGCAAAAATCATTGCAAACCAAATTGGCAAATCACGACAGACGAATGAAAAGAATGAAAAGAATGATATGTGTAACAACCCGTTTTCAATGAAATCAGGACAATGGTTTTGGGACCACAAATTCAAATTAAAAAAATTAGTTTATTATTATTTTATGGTCTAAAGCATGATAGTATTACTGTAGAAAAATTTCGTTAAGAAATTTTACTGTTTACATTCTCAATTTGATAAAAAGGACTAAATCGCGTAAAGTGCAAAAGTTGTGCTTTAATAGCTAAAGCTGTCTAATAGCTATAGAACTTTAAAGTGGAGGTCCTTACATGGAATTAGACCATTACATATGATAGTGGATGTACATGGCTTGGCATTAGTGCAATTTTTAAGGTTAATTAAGGTTAATTTTGTAAATAAGTAATACATGATAAAACAAATTAAACAAATTAAAAAGCTTTCATATTTCTTTGTTTCTCAAACCGAATAGCCAAGGAAAAAGAAGCCATTTTTGCTCTTTAGGGTTCGACAAGCTTGTTTTCATCAATTAGATCCGGTTAGACCTCGTATGGAGTTAGATCGAGGCAAAGAGAAAATCTCGGATTAGTCGCCTCCGTATCTACTTACCCTCGTCAAGGTAAGTTCGTTTAATTAAATTGTGTAATTATAGGCTTTGATTGAATTAGATGTATGTTATTTGCATTATCATGATATTTGAGTACCGATCGCATTATCCGACAACGTACGACGATTACCGAGCCCCGTTTGAACCTTAGGAATTCGTAAGATACAAATGACATGTCATTAGGGTTACTGATTTTAGCTCGTATGAGCTTATTGATACTCAGCTCGCATGAGCTTAGCGTTATTCAGCTCGGAGGACCTTACCGTTTATAGCTCGTAAGAGCATACCGATTCAGAACTCGTATGAGCATACATGTACAGGAATTGACGGATTACAGTTCAGAACACCTCGTGTGTACTACCCGCATATCTAACGATATTCTAAATGGTTCAATGGGCACAGTTCTGTTACGAGTTTATATGAGTTCGATATGAACTAGTACAAGTATTTGCATGAATTACATGGGAATGATTTATATATGATATATGGATACATGGTATAGATGTTACATGTATATGGAATTTAAATAGTTGTTGAACTCATACATGATTCTCAATTTTTATATGAATTACATGGCTAACTTGGTTGATGAATATGTGTTAGGCTTTTGGTCAAATTGAGTTGTGATATGCTTTGGTTTACTTACCTAAATTGTGGTTAAATGGCAAGTTAAATTCGGTGTTATACGAACTTACTAAGCTTAAATGCTTACTCTATGTTATTTTCCGTGTTTTATAGTGGTTCGAAAGATCGTTCGGGTTGGAAGCTTGTCGGAGCTATATCACACTATCTATCGGCTCTTTTGGTACATTTGGTTATCTAATTTTGGTTATAATGGCATGTATAGGTTATTTTGGCTAATGATAGCCTACATGTTTTGTTATGTTTTTAGCCATTTGAATTGGCTTGTGTTTTGGTATATTTTGCTATGTATATATAAATAGCCTTATCATATTTGATGTGTGGTTTGGTACGGTTAACATGGAACTTGATTTATGTTTGATGGATGAAATTTAAATGGTAGTTGAATATGCATATGAATATGTATTATAATTTGGAGTGATTTAGTGGTTGTTGTGGAAAGCACATATGTATAATGATGTTATTTTTTAAATGATTTATCTTGTGAATTGGTATTTTGGGTACCAAACGGTTGAGCTTGATTAGTGACCTACATGTTAAGTTTTGGTACAAATATGCATATATGTATGTGGTCATTTAGGTAAGTTTGGATACATAGTTGACATGTTTTTAAGTTGTCATTTGAGGTGCCTATGGGCATATTGGTTGTGTGTGATGATATTATATGTTTTAAGCTTTATTTTGGCTGGTTTTGGATGCCTATTTATGACTTGGATATATGCAAATTGTTGTGTTTAGGTTGGTACCAATTTTGGTGAGAAATATGGCTCGAAAAATGGCCTATTTTCGTCCACACGGGCAGAGACACGGGCATGTGTCTCAGCCATGTGTCAGGTGACACGATCGTATGTCCCCTGTATCTTTTAAAAGAGCACATGTCAATATGCTCCACTTGGGTATTCCTTATGAAAGAAAAATCTAAAACTGGGGAAATCTTCAAGTCTTTTTATTCCATGATTCATACCTAGTTCAAAAGCAAAATTCAGATTCTTCTGATCGATAATGGCAGAGAGTATTTTACATTAGCATCGGGTTCCTATTTCATAACACAAGGAATTATTCATGTGAGTTCTTGTGTTGACACCCCTCAGCAAAATGGGATAGATGAGAGAAAACTAGACACTTACTTGAGGTACCTAGATCACTCAGGTTTACTAATCATGTACCTAAACACTTTTGGGGTGAAGTCATCCTTACTTCCACCTATCTCATCAATAGAATGCCTAGTCGAGTGCTACAATTTCAAAGACCTTGTGAAGTCCTCCTACAAGCCTTCCCTCATGCTAAATATTTTTCTTCTAATCTTCCACTGAAAGTCTTTGGTTGTTCAACATTTGTTCATATACACCAACAACATCAAACCAAACTTGACCCCAAATCAGTAAAATGCATTTTAATAGGATATTCTTCAAATTAAAAAAGGTACAAGTATTACTCTCATGTTTCTCGAAAGATGTACAATTCCATGGATGTAACATTTTTTAACACCAATCCTATTTTTCCAAATTCATAATTCAGGGGGAGAACTCAAGGGAATTTTAGCTTTGGGACATTTTTCAAGACACTCAATCCGTGTATATTTCACCCCAAAGTGTCAATTCGACATCCTTACCCTATTTTGAGTTCTCAAATATCTTACCTCTTCTGAGTCCTCAAAATTCGAATCTCAATTCCACATCAGGTCCAAATGACACACCATCTGATTCTAATTTACATGAGTCTTTTCAACCTCAACTTGAAAATATAGAAGGAGACGACCTACTGAAAATATAGAGAAAGACACTCAAATCAGAGATTGTTAAAAACTTGAACCGGAGTCTCCTATTTTAAAATATCACATTGGTATGGATTCTTCAACTTGTGAGCTTGTTGTTCCTTTTGCTGATGATTTTGATTTGCCTATTACTAAAAGAAATGTCCGAACATGTACAAACCATCCTATTGAGAAAGATGTGGCATATGAGAAACTATTACCATCATATAATGCATATATTTCAGCTATTGATAGTATACAAATACCAAATTCAAGTCAAGAAGCCTTGAAAAATCTAGCATGAAAGAAGGTTATCGAGGAAGAATCAATGTTTTAGATAGTAGTGGAACCTAGACTCTTACAGAGTTACCTCAAGGGAAGAAGCCAATGGGTTGCAAGTGGAAATTTACAATTAAGTATAAAATAGATGGAAGTATTGAGAGGTTTAAAGCCAGACTAGTGGCAAAGGGCTTTGCTCAGTCATATAGAATCAATTATCAGGAAACCTTTGCAGCTGTTGCCAAGTTAAACATGGTTCGAGTACTATTGTCACTAGCAGTAAATAAAGACTGGCCCTTGTAGCAGCTAGACATAAAAAATTCCTTTTTGAATGAAGATCTTGACGAAGATGTTTACATGAAAATAACTCCAAGTCTAGAAAACTCTTGAAACAACCATCAAGTGTGCAAGTTGAAGAAGTCATTATACGGGCTAAAATAATCACCTCATGCTTGGTTTGACAGATTTTCCAAAACAGTAGTCACAAATGGATACAATCAATGCCAAACATGTCATTCTTTATTTGTGAAATCTTCATCAACAGGTATAATTGCTATTCTCATTATCTACATTGATGACATCATTCTAACTGGAGATGACTCAGAGGAAATTATCAAACTCAAAAGATTACTTTCTACTAAGTTTGAAATAAAAGATCTTGGTGTTGTCAGATATTTCCTAGGCATGAAAATTTCTCAATCTAAGGCAATGATTATTATGTCCCAAAGAAAGTACATATTAGATTTGCTAACTAAGACTGGCATGCTTGGGTGTAAACCTACAGAGACGCCTATGGACCCCAACCTAAAGTTAAGGAAAAATAAAGAGAGTGTACTAGTGGATAAAAGGAAGTATCAAAGACTAGTGGGCAAGTTGATCTATCTCTCATATACGAGGACAGACATTGCATTCTCAGTAAATGTTGTTAGCCAACACATGAATGATTCACATGAGGGACATTTAGAGCCTATGAATTGGATTCTCAGACACCCAAAGATGAAACCAGGCCATGGTTTACTCTTCAAAAAGAGTGAAATTCGTGAGATAGAGGTTTACACCGATGCAAGTTGGGCTGGAGAATTGACTGAAAGAAGATCCACAAGTGGTTACTGCTCCTTTTGTTTGGGGCAATCTTGTTACATGGATAAGCAAAAAGCCATCATTAATGTCAAGAAGTAGTGAAAAGGAATATCGATTCAGATATTACTAAAGGAATTGAAAGTTGATTTTAAAGACTAGATAAAAATACATAGTTACAATCAATCTACCATAAGTATTGCTAAAAATCCAGTACACCACGACAGGGCATGTGAAAATTGACAGGCATTTCATTTCAAAGAAGGTCAACAATAGAATATTCCAACTGAGCAACATCCCTACTCAACATGTAACTTGCTGACATTCTCACTAAATCTCTTCCAAGAATCAACTTCAATGACTTCAGCTCCAAGCTGGGATTGTATAACATATACACCCTAGCTTGAGGGGGAGTGTAGAAAGGAGCCTAATTAGATTGTATATATTAGGAAATTACTCATAGGCTATAATATGGTAGATTAGGATTTATTATTTAGTTTCCCAAGAAATATAGGATCAGTCATTAATTGATTCCTAATTAGCTATTTTCCTAGTTTATTAAGATTCCTAACCTTGTGGGATTGTCGTATTATCTTTCCTAGAACAATCGACTAGAATGCTAGTCATCCTAATATAAGTATTAGGTTGTATTTCCTTGATGAATATAAGAATTTTCCTTCACCAAAATTCTCAATCGTTAAAGAAACTACATAATGGAAATTGACACATAGGACGAGTTGAAGCAAATGATGCGAAAGCGTTTCGTTCCTTCTCATTACTATAAAGAGGTCAAAAATGAAACTTTAATGTCATGTTCAAGGCAATCGATCCGTTGATGAGTACTTAAAGAAGAGATGGCCAAATAAAAGAAGGAGTACAACTAGTCTCGCACCTATTGTGAAATGTTATTGGTGTAGGTTAAAAGATGATTAGGGTTTCTAATGTCCAATTAAATATCCAACTAGAGAAGAAATTAAGTATGACTTCGTGTCTTTTGTTGACTCTTACTCTAGTGGAAAAGAGATTTGTGATGGCGAACTTTGTGAACTTGAAAAAGATGATAATGATAATTTTTTCCTTGAATCTATAGAGTTAAATGAAATATAAATGGCATGTTCTCCTTCTAATATATATTGTATTGAATTGAATATTCATAATACTTGTGAGGAGGATATGGGAAGTGAGGAAAAATCATGTGAAAAGATCGAGAGAAAAGAGTTATTAAGGGATAAAAGTCTACTTGATGGTACACTTTTAGTGAGTGAAACTACATATGAGGTAAAATTGAAGAGTTCTAAAATGGAAAATGATTATGTTTTAACTAACCGTAACTCGAATTTTTTTAGTGGTGTTTCTTTGTGACATGATTTCAAGGATCCATTAACAGACTTCCAATTACATTACTCTACCATTGATAGATGATTTTACTTATGTGAGAGAGGTAAGTTGAACATTGATAATTCTCCACGATTGCTACAATGTAAGAAAGGTAAGGAAAAATTATAAATTGATTTAAGGGATACCTTAAATGTTTTTGATAAGTATGTTATTCATTTTGTTTGTAGAATATTTCCTTACGATATGCTTTCTTATTGGTCAAGTTTCATTAAACCTTGGTCTGAAAGTTTAATTTATTTTATGGGTTTATCTAGGTTTGTAAAAGGTATTTTTGTTGCATTCAATAGGTTTATTAAAAAAATCTTATGCATTGGCTCTTGCAACAACATTTTCTACTTTAGACTTTAACGATGAATTTTTACATAATAATCTTAACCTTCTTGATTCTTATTGTTATGTGAAATTCTTGACTCATTGTTGGAAATTCTTATAGATTACCATGTATATTCAAAGAAAGTTACATGTTATTTTTTTACTTGAAAACTCATGTGCCTAACATTTGTTTGTTTAGTGTTGATGGTTTGTATTTGAAGGAAAGGTACTTGATCCATACTGATTTGGGGGATCAAAATAATGTCTTTGATTTTGAATATATTTTTGGTGCACAGGAAAGCTTAGGTAAGTATTTTTTTTATTATCTTTTTTTGTTATTAATTATAATCTTTTTTTCTTTTTCTAGAGCTAAAGATTCAAGGACGAATCTTCTTGAGGAATAAGGGAGTGATGTGAGTCTCAATGCCCAATTTGAGGCCTATGGATGTGAAGGGTTTATAGTACCTCAAGGCCTAATAACAAGGTCAAAGGCCAAACAAATCGAACTAAGATTCGATCAAAGACATATAGTTATAGAGTTTGTAAAAGTTCCCATAAAATAGTGTTTTGGAAAAAGCTATAAATTATTACAAAAGTTGGTCACGAAAACCAACTACACACCACCCTTCCAAATTGTCATGCATGATAAAAAAATAGGCAAGTGGCTCACTATCAATAGTAACTCTTGCATAGTCTCTTTCTACAAAATCTTTTCTTCTATCAACACGCCTGAGATGGAAAGGATAATAAAGTAAGTTCAAACGAACTTTGTGAGTTTCATAAATAAAGAAAACACAAACAATTTATAGGAGTACCACTGGTATACCAACATTAATACCCATAATCATACTCAACCTATTAGAGAGGTTCAGACGTACTAATCATAATACACCCAATGGCATTCACAGTTCTTAAACAGACTCGATCTGTCAACTTAACATAACTCATGGGTGGACACTATTCGCATGTTTTACCATAACAAAATGTGCACGTTTTGCACATGACCTAAACTCATGGCAGTCTTAGATCTAGAATTTAGAATCAGAATCATATTAATCAGTCATATTCATATGCATATACTCCACCCCTTAATTCCTTATATGATTTCTGTTTAGCTAAACATGTTTTCTCGTGATCAACTAGTCTAATTTGCAATATAGCTTCCTTACCGGAGGCTTCACAAACATATCTCATTCTCCTTTATCACATATCACGTTTCACATATAGATGACATGGGCTTGCATAGAAAGGAGGGCATTTTATTGCAAAACATGAACTGACCATACTTCCACTAACAACGTTGGTTTAACACGACCATAACTAGATACCATACATTACATCATTGAGAGGGAACACTTACCTTACATAATTTATATAGGAAAATGATTTAATAACACGAAGAAGTAAGAAGGAACTCACCAAAAAATTTACTATAGTAATCTACTCTGTAGGTCCCTTGCCCTTATTGCTTGGACCTTCGTTAGCTTCTTGAGCTAAAAAGAGAGACAAATATACCTATCAGATCATTAAACTACTGAAATTTAACAATCATGCATAACTCGGTAGCATACAACCCAGAACTAGGAAGTTTCTTTTCTCACGAATAGTTTTAAAACCTATGCATGCGTTAATTTAAATACATAAATTCCTTCAATAATAATCTAAGGGTTTACCAGAAATTACCAGTAAACTGGTACTAATTATGACATCATCTAGATACTGGAAACTTCTCATTAACGATTCCAACTTAGAAATTTTTAAAGGTTTAGTAAAAAACACAATGAAGAAGAAGAAGAGAAAGCAAAAACATAAAAACATGCTAGCTAGATATCTTTATATAGCAGAGGCATGCAGGAACAAAACTTAGCAGAAAGTCAGAGGGTTTCACGATCGCTCTAGATTTTTGAGAAGAAAATAATTAAGAATGCAGTAATCTTCAACACCTTAGTTCACTTCTAACTTGGTTTCAACTAAACCTCAACATTACTAACCGAGCCTTCGTAATATATACTTAACACAAAAAAAAAAATCTATCGTGCTATGAACTAATGAGTTCACTCACAACATCTGGGTTGGTAGATAGCTTCATAAAACAGTCCACCAAACCCTAGAGTTTTCCAGATCTTGGAGTTTGCAAAATGGCGAATTCCACAAAATACGGTACCTAGTAAAAAATAAATACTTCATTAACTTACTCAATTTCTACCCTTGAATTAACCAATTTACATGCCAAACAGTAACTTGACATAGTCTCTGTCGGCCTAGCTATTACAGTAACTTGACGTGCTCTCTCATTAAACTTTCTCATTTCCAGGTAGCTTTTTTCGTAAGGTGATTTCTCCATAATACCTTTACCAATGGAATTCTTCTGTTTCTCTCCTCCTTTACTTCTCTTACTAAAATGCGAACAGGTTCTTCTTCATAAGACAAGTTTGGCTCCACTTCCAATGCTTTAACCTGCACTGCATGATCTAGATTGGATCGATATCTTCTTAACATAGACACATGGAACACATTATGTATCTTTGAAAACTCTGGTGTAGTGCCAATCTATACGCCATTGGACCAACTTGTTCCAGAATCTCACATAGTCCTATGAAACGCGGCCTTAACTTCTCTTTTTGACCAAACCATATGAATTTCTTCCAAAGAGAAACCTTTAAAAACACTTTGTGACCTACTTCAAAGAAGATTTCTTTCTTTTTTAAATCAACATAAGCTTTCTATTGATCTTGGGCAGCTTTCAAATGAGTTTGATTAATTGAAACTTTCTCTTTTGTTTCTCGTACCAAATCTGGACAAACCATTTTCCTTTCACTGAGTTCTATCCAATAGGTGGGTGATCTGTACCTTCTTCCATACAGGCCTTCAAATGGTGACATTCTCAGACTGGCGTAATCACTATTATTGAACGAAAAATTTGCTAAAGGGAGATATTTTTCCCAATTCAGCCCAAAATCTACCATACAGCTTCTAAACATGTCTTTTAGATCATGAACCACTCTTTTAGACTGCCCATCTGACTGAGGGTGAAATGCAGTATTGAGTCACAACTTGGTTCCTAATTATTCTTGTAGCTACTTCTAGAACGTTGACATAAAATTTGGGTCTCGATCTAAAACTTTGGATGTTGGAATCCCATGGAGGTGTAGAATTTCAAAAATGTAGAGCTCGACCAACTGTTGAAATGAATAATTTGTGCATAGAGGCAAGAAATAAACTAACTTAGTAAGTCAATCTACGATTACCCAGACTGAGTTCTTTTTCGAAAGATTGAGAGGAAGACTCAAAACAAAATCCATGGTGATCTTGTCCCACTTCCACTCAGGTATCTCTAAGAGATTCAACTTACCTGAGGGAACTTGATGCTCTATTTTAGTCTGTTGGCAAGTCAGACAACTTAAGTAGTATTATTCTAGGCCACCAATACAAGTTTTTCAAATCACGATACATCTAAACATTTCCTTAATGAAGAGAGAAGGGTCATTGATGTGCTTCTTTCAATAGTTCTTACTTCAATCCATTTCCAGTATGCACATACATTTCAATAGTTCTTGACGTCATACGCTGCTTGTACGCATAATATTCTATTCTTCTAAAATCTGGGAAAGGAAGGTAGGTCGAATAGTCAATTTTGAAATGAATGACCCATCATTTTCTAGACAAACATTTGCTCAAAGAGATGCCAAAGCTACCATAATTTTCCTTCTTAGAGCATCTGGTACCACGTTAGCCTTTCCAAGATGGTATTCAATTGCCATATCATAATCTTTTAGAAGGTCCATCCATTGTCATTAGCATAGATTCAAATCCTTTTGCATCATTAGATACCTTAAGCTCTTATAGTTTGAAAACACACGACACTTCTCCCTATAAAGGTAGTGTTTCTAGAGCTTTAGCGTCAACCTAATTGTTGCAAGCTTTAAGTCATGAGTTGGATAATTCTTTTTCATACGGCTGAGATGGTGAGATGCATACGCCAAAATCTTTCCTCTTTGCATGAGCACACATCCTATCCCATTAGGAGATGCGTCAGTGTACATAGTATACTCTACTCCAGATTCTGGTTGGGCTAATATTGGGGCCCTGGTTAGAACGGTAATAACATGGATACTCATACTTACCCTAAGTTAGTAAGCTTAGGAGTCATGAAATTAATGTTATAATTAGGTGTTCAATTATGTTAGTATGAATGTGGAATTCCATGGCAAAATATGTCAAGTTACTAAAATGTATTAGGAAAGTTATGTGTGACCATGTGAGGCTTTGTAGTCAACTATTTAATAATGTTTTTAAAGTTGTCAAGGAAGAAAATTTAGACTTAATAGGATTTGTGTGTATGTGGAGAAAACATGTCAACACTATGGAAAAGATTAGATAAGGCCATTACGGAAAAAATATGTCAAAGTGTAAGGTCTTGCTTTAAGTTGCAATTATTGATACAAGCTTAAAATACCAAAACGACCGTCAAATTTATGGAAATATTTTGTAAATACTTATCTTATGTTTAATTGAATTTATTGAAATTATATCGAGTATAATATTTTAAGTTTATATTTTCATGTTTGAAAAATGTGTTAACGGACAAGTAAGTAAAGCTCGGCTATGTCGAACGATATTAGAATCCTGATTATTGGCATGAAAATGACTTTAAGAAAGAACATTGTTAGATGTCTTCTTATGGAGATGAAAATGAAAGCTTTGAAATCTTGTGTAGTGGCATAATGTCATGATTTAAATTATCGATTTATATTATAGTGGTTTATGTCATGAATATTGATACAGAGTTATAATTTGATTATACATGAGTTTACTGATATTCTAAAAACCTTGAAATAAGGCCCTGGTAGCTTAGATAAATAGTTAGGATGCAATTGGCATACCAGTAGGGGACTCCTGACTTGTACTTCGGTACTCTTGTTACTTGAACTTCAGTGCTCCTGTTCTTGGCACAACATTACAGTCCTAATCTAGTCTTTGGACACTTGCGCTTTAGTGCTCCTGTTATATATGTTCAAGTGTCAAAATATTATAACCACAACAAACGCAACCAAGGAACTACCATTACTTATGTGATCATATAATTCTCAACTCCTTCCAATTAATTACACATCTATACCATAATTACTACATTTATAAAGGTTTGAAACATGGTATTTGAAATTCTTTTTTTTTTCTTATTCAAACTCATATTAAATTTAATAACTCGCCCAATGTAACCTTAGTAAAAATAGACTCGGACACATGGGTGAACTACACCACACCAAGATAGCTTAAAGGAGCTTGAACTACACCAGACTAAAGTGCATAAGCGCATAGCTTGAAATTGACAAATGCATAAATATATATAAACACATTCCTCCATCACACCAAGGTCTTTGTAGAGACAATCCCTACTCAATGATACGCAACAAATGTTGGATCCCAAAATGACATAACCAAGTCTCCACCTTATCAACAAAACCCATAAAGAAATGCGCATACAACCCTATTGGCATGCTAACCGTATCCTATTCTTTCTACCAAGTTTACATGGGCATATACCTTTTATGAACATATTTACATTGTAACCTCCCAAACTCGACCTAAACATTATGGCCGAATCTTGAAGGCTACATTAGCCATCGAAATGGCCAAGTAAATCCGTCCAATTTAAAAACCATTATTTTGATCAATTTAGAAAACTTAGTGTGGTTACCTCAGGTTTATTAAAATCATTGGATTGTTAGGTCGTCTATGATTTAAGTCTAATTATTAGAAAGTCATGTTGTTTGAAAAAACTCAATAGATTCCACAGCATACCTTTTAAATAAAAATTACATTTCATCATTATGCAGCGGAAAAATGTGATGCCTTTAATATTTGTAAGAAAATCTGTCTTTGAAGTCATATTAGGTTGGTTATTAAATTTGCTTGATTTTATCCAAAATTCCATGCTTGCAAATAAAAAATAAAAAATAAAAACAACCCATGCGGCAGTTCTTAAAAATTTACTTTCCCAAAAATAAAAACCAAAATAAACAAAGTAAAATTAAAAATAATTTATTAACTAAAAATCTGAGACGAGACCTCCATATGTTGAATCCAATCTTAAGCTTGAGGGTTACCTGTCAGAAGTAAACTAGGGGTGAGCTTAAAAAACTTAGTGTGAGTCTAAGCATACAAAAACATTCTATAGGCATACAATCGGTCAATGAAGCATACAACCATTATAACAGATTAGTCATTAAATCATGGCATTGCAATATTTTGTACATGGCATGCTCATATGAAACAATGCAATAGTCCTACCCATTCGTTCGCTACACACCATGAGTTCCCTTGAACCTGTCATTTAAACACCAAAAATAGTAAGAGCTGAAGCTCAATATGGTTAAACCAGAAATAAAAATATGTAGTAAAAATGTGAATAATTTACAGACAAGCTGCCACTAAGTTGCGATATTCACTGGTACTCCAACAATACTTTGGGGCGCAAATATACTACTAAAACAATAATGCCGATAAACTACCTGTACTACATAGAACTCCTCCTTCACCCAACAATCCCAAACCCATGCAATGCTTTGTGGCATACCAATAAAATAACATATCATACTAATCAGTAACAGAACTAATAACAGTGTCATGCTTAACATGCTTTCAGTTACCCATTTCAGTGGCATGATTTGCATGAAATCAATATGCACAGTAAGATTTAGTGGCATGCTTATACATGCAATCAATAGCCAATAGCACATTATTACACTCAGTAAGCATACAATTAGTAATTACATTCAGCATTTACACATTCAACTATCACAAATAAAGGCCCTTACACATTCGACCATCACCTTTTAGCACTTACCATAATAGACAATCCCTTATCTAACACAAGGATATTCAGCCAAATACAAAAATCAGCTTGTACAATTAACCAACATGCATATCACATAATTTTCAATAATCACAAAAACACCCCAATGTAAGATCCGCACCTGATTACGCAAATTTGTAGCATTAGACTAAATTTCGTAGCTCCTAAGACTTAGATCTAACTAGATCCAATTCAAATATGTACCCAACACAAAAAACAAATGTTAAAATTCAACCCTTAACCACCCTATAGGGTTCGGCCAAAGTAGAGAAAAAAGATCAGCTTTTCAGATCTAAAGTTGGGGATCAATGCTTACTCTATTTTAGCTTATGACGGAATTGTGAACATATTTCAGATACAATTGCTGATTCCAACTATTTGGATTGGGGCCTTCAATAAAAAAACACAAATAGATAGGAACGTGAGATTTTTCCATGACACATGCACTAATCGGCCGTTACAGTAACTAGAAAAGGAGAAAATGACATGGATCTGATAAAAAAACTACACTTACACTACCCGATTAGATCTATAACTAAAGAAGTGCAAAACAAATAGAAAATAAAGATGAAAAGAAGGGCAATTGAGGGGCTTCAAGAGGGCGACAAAGATTTGCAAAACAGCAGCTAGAGTGGACGACAATAGTGGCAAAAATGACAATAATGGTGTGGCAATGGAAAATATGGGAATGAGAATAGTAGAGATTCGGCCTCTATGGAGAAAGGAAAGAAAAGGAAGAAAGAAGAAAAGAACAGTAGAGATAACGCAAGAACATGAAGGAATAGAAAATTTCAGAGAGGATAGGGTGGGACAATAGAGAGGGGGGACAAATGATTAAAAAAGCCTAAACTGTGAAGTAAATACCTAAGGTTACAACATGGGGGAAACTGCTAGGGTTTTGGAGAAAATACAATAATTAAAATTATACAAGAGAGGGGAGTCAAACTTGAGTCTCAAGGACAGCTAAAATACTTCTTAACCACTAGGCCAGAGCACATTATTTTTTAAACTCTTACAACTTTCATATTTAAAACAAGGTGTAACACTTACTAGCGTTTGAAGCAAAATTACATAAAATAAAAATGATGCGAGGGAAGGGATCCAAACTTGGGTTTCAAGGACCACAATTCTAACGAGTAAGCCAATAAATATTATTATTTAATATTTTTTTTATCTAAATATGATGTTATTGTGAATTTTGAATTTATAAATTTTATTAATTGGTCAGTTAGTTAAGGTACAAGTGGTTTGTACCGAAAGTTAGTGGTTTTAGAAAATGAGGTATCAAGACCTCTTTTTCTTAATAGAAGTTGTAAATAAATTTATTAAATGATTACTAAGTGAT
>CM025152.1:12716468-12729130 GCA_013467495.1 Gossypium gossypioides
TTGAATTTTGGATAGGTAATTTCGCCGAATTAGTTACTAATTAAGGTAGAATGACTAAATCGTAAAAGTAGTAAATGTTCAATTATTATGGATCTTCTTACTAATTAGAATTGAAATAAGGATTAAAGTGAAAATTATACCACTTTAGTAATGATAGTGGACTGTGGCTTATGATTTTGTAAAAAACAAGTTATAAAACTTTATAATTAAAATAATAATATGGTAATAATATTATAACTTATAATTAAGGCATATGGGAAGGTGAGAGAAACATTTTCTTCCTTCTTCCTCAAACAACCAAAACCACCATTTCCAAAAATTGGAAGCGTCGGTCTACGGTTTTTGAATTTCAAGCCTTCAATCGGCTAGTTCAATTTAGTCTTTTTTCTTGTAAATTTTATGTTTTGAAATCCTGAGAGCTTAATCTAACAGACCCTTGTGTTAATTTTTGAAAATTTTAAAGTTTATAATATTTCTATTGTTGAATCTTGAAGCTTTTGGTGTTATTTGGTTAGATTTTAAGCTTAGATACGAAAAAGGACTAATTTGTAAAGTGAAAACTATTTATTTTGAACATCAGGACTAAAGTGTAAATATTTAAAAATTGGTATGAAATTTCTATAATTATGGATAGTTGTGGGATGTATAAGGATGAAATTGATATTGATTTCGAGATTGATGCTCAAATTTAAAAGTTATAACTATTTCGATTTTAGGGACTAGATTAAATAAAATGCAAAAGTTTAGGGGACATTCGAATAAAAAAATTAAACTGATATATACTTATAATAGGATGATATAAGACGTTTGGAATTGATAAATTGAATTGCATTATTGAATAGATCGGAAATTGGACCAAATTGAATAAAATTAGGAAAATAATAAAAATTACTTATTAGTCCTTAGAGAGTTGTTTTGTTGCTGTTTTGACCAAGTAAGTTCACATAGTATGATTGTATTTAAATTATTTTGAATTTTATTGTGAACTTGTACTTGTTTGATGTTAATATGAATGGTTCACAATTTGGTACAAAAGGTGAGTTACTAATTGATTTCTAGAGGAATGATAAATTGACGGATGAAAAATTAATATCTTGAGTTGAATTATGAGATATAAAAAGAATTTATAGTTTATATAATGATTTGAATCTTACTAGTATGGAATTGATTGATTATAGAGATAAATGATTAAATTGAATTAAATTTAATATAATATGACTTGGTGATATTGTGAAATTGATTTGGAATCGAGATGAATTATATTGTCACTTGTGTGAATTGATGATTGATTGATTAAATTATGATATGGAATTGAGAAGTCCAGTTCTAAATGAAATTAAGAAATTGTGCCCTATTAATTGTTCGAGAAGAGTTGGATATAGTTGGCATGCCATAGGATTGGAAAAGTTCAGGGTTATATGACTACGTGTCAGGGAGTGCTAAGTATCCCATTTTTTGATTATACTGACCAGTGTTGGGCACACCTACTAGTCGGTTTTACTGACCAACGCATGGCATAACTTATCATTTTTAGATTTATCCGATAGGCACTGGGTGCCAAATTGGTGTGATTGGTTGGATCTGTGTATCCGTTCGAGTTCGAGTTAGGTTAATAAGGATATAAAATTTGATATTTGATTTGTGAAATATAAATTGGATTGATAATTGTGATTTGGTGATACAAAGTTGATTAGGGATATACATAAATATCGATAGCATTGAATGCTCATATGTATCGGATATACGAGCTGGATGGCCAATATGGAAATGTGACAAATCTATGAATTTGATGCAGAATTTGAATAATAAAATGAAATAATGGTTGCTATTATATTGAAATTGGATGTACTATTGACAACAAAATGAAATGATACGATATAATCTTTAGATTAATCAATTGAACCTTGTATACATTGATACATGTGTACCATTGAGACTTTTAGTTGTATTTGTAAATTGAAATGTTGATTGGAATGTTATGAATGATATTGAGTTGTTGATTCAATGCGATTGGTATTAAAATTAATTGAAATGCTAAATGTTCATATTATTATATGAATTGGTTATGGGATGAACTCACCTTGTTGATATAGGGTTGTCGAGTTTAGGCAAAACCGTTAAGTTTGTATAAATTCATAAAATAAGGTAAGTTGTTGTTTTAAATAACAATGAACTTACTATGCATTGTAACGCTTACCCCCTATTTCGTTTTCCTTGTAGATTGCCAACTTGTGGAACGTGTCAAGTAGATCATCGAGAAGCTCACACTATCATGATGTTGTTTTGGTAATCTTTTAATCATTTAAAGCTCGGTTTTGTGGCATGTATATACACTATTAGTTTTTAGTCAATCATGAATGTTGATATTTTGGTAACTTGATATGTGTGGTATGGTTTGTGCCAAGTTTGGTATTTAGAAGGTTAATGATAATGGAAAGTTTGAATAATGTTATTCACATGATTTAGTTTGTGGTATGCAATGGTTAGGGCAAGATTTGTATATGACTTGAGTTTATTGCTTTGTTGGTGCTAATGAGGGCATATTGGCCATATGTTTAGATGGTTATATAAATGGAAGTTTTCATTTTGAAATTTACATGTTCTGGGATAGAATTTAATTCCTTTAAATGGCATATTTGGTCACTTTTTCGGTTTGGTATGTATTTTGCACAAAAAGGGTACGGTTTACCACACAGGTAGGTAACATGGTCGTGTACTTGTATAATCAGGTGGTTTTAAGTATACACTGCCACAGTCTGGCTACACGGTCGTGTAGTGTTTACAACGTTTTACAATTAGGTCCATGATCTGCTATAATACAGTGTTGCAGATTAACCTAGTTTTCACACTTGAGGAGTTTGAATAGAAGCACTTTTCTTATGTTTTAGTCGAGTTTTTATAATTTAGTTTACATTCAATAAAAACAGTATTTTGAGTCTTTTATTGACCTTAGGGGACCAATAAGGCTTAAAGTCGATCTAGCGTACTTAGTTAGTGTGCAGGAGACCTCGCAAGGGCATAGGAACTCAATACTAGTTGTGTTGCAACATGGGGAGTTTGAGGTCGTAACATAGGCAGTAGAATGCAAGAATTACCGTACTGCCTTTGCTGTCGCGACATAGCTGTAGGATGTTGCGACACGCCCTTGAAGCCATCCCTGAACTACACATACTACTCTCGATGTCACGACACAGGCACTAGGGTGTCGTGACACCGACTCTGTAAGAGAGATAGTTACGAGCTAGGGGCGTTTTGGTCTACACAATCAAAACTTAAACACAAGAGCATCAGATAACCTTGGGTTGAAGGCGACGACAACCCTAACTCTATAAATAGGCTACTAAATACTTGTTAAAGGATAATATTTGGATATTCTAAGTTTCTCTTCGTAATTTAGTTTTCAATTCTGTTCATTTCCGTTCTTTAGAGAACTTGATTTGACATAATCAAACGTTTGAAGATTTGTGCTTCATCAAATAAATACAATTAGGATTCTCTAAACTTTATTCTTGATTTATTTTTCATGCATATATTTATCATCAAGTTTACTATGTTTATGGATTCCATGAAGAACTAATCCTCTTATGGGGATTAGAGAGTAGAGGTGTGATTGATTAATTTTTATGTAGGGATTTCGTAGCAGACCAATTGTTTGGGAGAAGAAAAACTTAAACCCTAGGCTTGACGTTCCTAATAAGTCATTTAGGTAGGAATTAACCCAAAATTGGTATGGCGTATCCATAAACACCTTAGCCCCGAATCGGTCTAGACTGTAAGCTCGAGAGATAGGTAGTTCTTGTTGACTCATTAGTTTAGTGGAAGATCGAGAGATCTTGCTAGGGTAATGACTAGTTGATTGAATAGAAACAAGGAATAGGATTTAGTTATAATCACCAAAGCAAACTAATCACCCATGTCTTCTTTTAATTGAGTTTAGAAATTATTTTTTTGAAGTACCTTATATTCATGCAGTTTTTAATTTTTTATTTATAAAAACACCAAAAATCTTTCCTTTATATTTTAACGTAATATAATTTATTTAAACTACTAATTAATTCTATTTGCGTTTAGGTTAACTTTAACTTAGTACTTACCTCTCCTGGGTACGATCCTCAGAGTACTTACCTATTTTGTTGTAACTACATTACAACCTGACCTGTATACTTGCGGATGCTGAATCCATATATTTTATAGTAGTATTCACACTTTGGAAGTTAGTTTGTCTGGAGGAGGTCCAGTTGTTGGCACCGTTGTCAAGGAGGCAACGTTACTGAATTAGTTTTAATCTTTGCGTTTAATAGAATAATTATGAAAATTTTGAATTATAAATACTATTTGTACTAATTTAGTTTACTAACCTTTTTTTATTTTTCCTTTTCTTTTTCTTTTTCAATTTCTATATATTCCTCAGAGGAGAGGAACACTTGTTTAGTCAGTCACTGATCCATGCAGACTATTCCAACCAAATAATTCAAATATGGATGAAACTGAAGTATACGATGAGGTGATCTTTGGTAATGAAGTATACGAGGAGGGAGTATATGAAGAATGAGAGGTCATGGAAAATAAAAAATTATTCATGATAGAGCTGAGCCAATGTGGAAACTAAGTCTCAATGCACCAGTGGAGTAATGATCAATGTACTGATATAGTCAAACATCCACATGAGTTCACTGGTAATTTGCATGAGCTACTTGAAAAAGATCATGATATGCCCAAAAATTTAGACATGCCTCCCTGTGATTCGTATGAGATGCCTTCAGGTGAAACCACTAGGACAAACAACTCTGAGGTATTATCGAACATGATGGTGCAAATGTTGAAAATGATACAAGAAATATTCAAAGCGCTACCTCCAAGGAAAGAGAACATGTTTGACGTTCACAACCCGGATCATGAGAACCTTGTACTATTGATGACCACGATGAGATTTATGGTGAGATTCAACTGGAGCTTGTAACTGAAGATTATATGGATGAGTTGAACATAGTTGAAACAATCTCTGATCTAATTGACATAGCAACAGAACTAACCGTAAATGTAGAATTGAAAGACTAACTATCCACTAACATGGAACCTAAACTGATATTAATTGAAAGTTTAGAAGAGCCAATACACTTTTTAGCCATGTAAGAGAAGGTGACAACTGATGAGGTCAAGGAGTTTGATTCATTCTAATTCAACAATGGCAGTGAGGCTTGAGTAACCAAAGCCTCATGCAACAGGGAGAGGAGGAAGCTTAAAACAATAATACCCTAGAAAACAATTTGGGGTTGGCTCAGATTTGGTACTAAATGGCACACAATGTGGATGCCACGTCGGTAAAAAAATCAATGGAATCGACCGGAGAGGTTGGTTCAGATACATCGACAGAGGAACAAACATCGAATTAAAGTGTCAAGAACCAGCTAGAAGTTCTTCTATGGTGGCGACATGGATCATCTTAACTTTTAAAGAACTTTTATTTCTTGTTGTAAATTTTGTTTCATTTATTATAGTGTTTATTTCATTTCATTTCATTTATTCATTTCATTTCATTTATATTATATTATATTATATTACATATTACATATTTCTTGCATAGTATTTTCTTGTAGGCAGTGCCTGTCCGCTTCGAGGAAACAAATCCCGATGTCAATACGTCAACAAGGATTTGACCTTTGCAAGGAAGTTTTCTTGTTCGCACCTTCATCGTTTACAGTAAGGGCAATGTGTGCTCTAAAGCGTGGGGGAAGTACAGTTGGACTCATTTATATTAGGATTTTTTTTTCAAAGTAGGTTATATTTGTTCCGCACACTTTGAAATTTGAGAAGAGGGGCCAAACAGAGTCGGTGTCGCAACACGGAAGCTCTATGTTGCAACATCACTAATAGGTTCAAGAAATTGAGTAATTCAGCTTGATGTTGCGACACAGAAGTCAAAGTAATCAATATACCCCTAAGTTTAAAATTTTAAAGCGTGTCGCGACATCGAACCCCGATGTCGTGACCTTGGTATCCTGCCAGGGGTGTCGCGACACGGAACCCCTATGTTGCGACATTGCTACAATTTTCTGCAAGGTTGACTCAATTCGTCACGCAACCTGACGATTGATTCTTTTTTTAACCCTATTTTTAAGGGGAAAACACACAAAAAAACTAAAAACAATTTTAAATAATTTTAACCATTCATTAGCCTCAAAACCCCTAAACCTTCAAATCTATTTTCTGTTTATTTTTCTATAATGTTTCTTTTGCTCTTTGTTTTTTTAAGTGTAGGTTAAACAATCCACATTCATAAAGGAGTTTGGAACAAACCTTCGATGGAGTAACGAGTTTTCAAGTCAAGGTTAAAAGTTCACACTTAGACTTTTACTATTTTATTGCATTCAAAATATATTACCTGATATCTAGTTAGTTCTTCTAGTTCAAAATTTTATCAAAAATGCCTCCTAGAAAAGCCAAAAGAAATAGCAAACCCGAACCATTGGTGGTGACAATCCCTTCAAGTTTTTCAAACCCAAACGTCGAGAATTCTTTTTTTAGAACTTCAAGGAAAGACGTTTATACAAGAGTGGGGATTTGAACCAACAATGATTTTATGTAGGGAAATTTGGACCTTGGTTCAATACCATAAGTGGGAACACTTTTGCAAAACCCCTAAAGACTCTGTCGTAGTCCCAGTAGTACAAGAATTCTATACATCTTTTAGGGACCAAGAGTCTAGGGGACCAGAGGAAGCTAATTGGGAAACTATACTGGTACGAGGGAAAGAGGTGCTCATCACCCCTAGAGCGATTTGTGAGTTTTATAACGCTCCATATTATGAATCTGATTTTGTGGAAGAAAGCAATTTAGAATAGTTTAGAGATATTAATATGGATAACGTTATAAACTATTTAACGAAGGGTAGGGGTGAATGGAAATGTCGCCCTGGCACTGATATCCCCACATCCTTTAATGAAGCAATTATGTTTCCAATTGCAAAGATATGGATATAATTATTATGCACCTGAATTGCTCCTATTTTAAATGTCTCTAATGTAATCACTTTTCGAGCGGTTTTGCTATATGTTGTTTTGCAGAAGAAACAGGTGTGCATCGGGACTTGGATCCACCATAATATGAAATGGTGCATTAATGGTCAGAAAGTCGAGGTTTACTTCCCCTACTTATTGACGACCTTGTGCAAAAGAACAATAGTTCCAATGATAACTACTGAATAGTTCATGAACCCAACCAAAAGTATCATAGGGGATACACGATAAATGCAATATAAGCTTCAATGAAAACAAATAAGGGATTGGAACAAATGCCGGAAAGAAAAATATGGACCTCCCGACCTCGGTCAAATGAAATGCAAAATTGGGATCTTAAAAAGAAATTGGTGAAAATAGCATTCTACAAATAGAATGGATAATAAGATGGATGCAAGAAACGAGCCCAGTTCTTCAAGAATTTGCACGGCAGAACAATATGAGAATACCAAACTATCTGCCAAGCATTTTTGGTCCAATACATTTCCATCATGAAGCAGAAGTGAAAGGAAGAGAGGAAAGAGAGGATCGTGAAGATGACAAATTTGAAGGGGAAGGGGATGAGATGGACTTTGAGGAGGAGGAGGATTGTTTAAAATTTTTATTTTTATTTTTGGATTATAATTAATTTTGGACAATTTTTACTTTTTCCGAATAGGTTAACAGTATATTTTTATATATATTTATTTTTTTTGTTGTTTCAAGTTTTCTATGTAGGAACCTCATATGAAAGAAGCATGTCATTTATGAGTTTGTAACGAACAAAAGAAGGAAGCACCCACTATTAGACTACGGCAATGTCATGATAAATCGGGTAACTTCTTTCCTTATTTATAGTGGTGCACATTAGGGACAATGTACTATCTAAAGTGTGGGGGTAACATAGGAAATTTGTTTTTTTTCTTTTTTTTACGCTTTTGTTATAATTTCTATTGTCAAATGTGTTTGGTTAGGAGCATGTATATAATTTGATTGTATTTACTGTAAATTTAACATGATGGTAGATGATTTTAAATTTTTTTTATTATTAGACTACTAATTTCCATATATTACACTATAAATAGACATTGAGCAATTGAATGTACCAAAGGATACAGAGAATATAGGGAAACGAGCACGTTAGTATGTATGATAGATTGTTGAATTTGTGATTGTTTGATTGATTAAATTTGTGAATATTGAGATACCTAGGGATGACTTAAGGTATTGTTTGGTACCTAGAGCCAAAAAGCTAACCCTATTTATTCATCATTAGTACCTATATTTGAGCCAAAATACATTTCTTGATGAACCTTCATACAAAACCTAATCCAAAACACTAATTTGTATTTACTCTTTTTCCTTGGTCTTGAACTGCACAACTATAGACGTCTAGCCATACGTATTGAGGGGTAAGTAGATACATCAAGGTGAATTTTGTAAAAATAAGAGTGACATAGTAAGAAACAATGTGATATAGTGATTATAGGTTAGCCATTATGTGCCAAATAAAAGAAAAATACAAAAAATAAAAGCAAAACAAGTAGAAAAAGTACTTGAAAAAGAAAAATAAAAGCATTTGTGAGTGAGACGTACTGAAAAAGGAAAAAATGTGACAAATTCACAAAAGTAGAAAAAAATTTGTTCATCAGTGCACAAAAACTCCTAACCCAGCCGTAGTTGCTAAATTATGCTGTGACTTCCTATATGGAGAAATAAGGAAGGTGAGAGAAGGAGAAATAAGGCAATGAGTGGGTAAGGGTCACTAAGGGGGGAGAATATGGGACAATACTATGTGTCAAATTATTTTCGTGCTTGAAACTATTTTGATGCTTACTATTTTTGAATTTCATACATGTCTTAAGCCTTAGAACATTACAAGCCGAAAAGCCCTTTGTGATCTAGGTAGACTTATTCATAAATTGACATCATATCAAATAATTACATTTATGACTATTTGTATTATGCTAGGATAATCAAATTACCTGTATAATTTATTGATGGATCTATACATTTGAAAACCTTAATGTTTTTATACTTTGTAATATACTAAACTTAGATGTTTGATATTAAAAGTGGTAAGTCGTCTACATATCATGTAAAGATTATACGTAAGTATGAAATACCAAGTTATGTACTCCGAAGCCAATGTTTTACTATACTTGCTCAAGGGTCATCTCTTAATTGTTTGTTTTTGTTTGCTTTGCTTGAGGACAAGCATTGACTTAAGTGTGAGGGAGTTTGATCTGTCATAATATGGTGTAGTAGATTAAACTAGTTTTCGTACTTGAGGAACTTGAATACAAAAACTTTTATTGTGTTTTAGTCTATTTTTTATAGTTTAGTTTACATTCAATAAAAAGTGTATTTATAGTTTTTTATTGACCTTAGGAGCTGAATGAAGCCTAAAGACGAGCTAACGTACTTAGTTAGGGTGCAAGAGAACATGCAAGGGCATAGGAACTCAATATTGGTCATTTTGTTGCAACACGGGGAGTTCGAGGTCGCAAACTAGGGACCAGAATGCAAGAATTGCCATACTGCCTTTGGTGTCACGACACAGCCATAGGATGTCGCGATACACCCCTGAAGCCATCCTTAAACTACACATACTACCATCGATGTCGTGACACAAGCACTAGGGTGTCGCGACACTGGCCCTGTACAGGAGATAATTACGAGTTAGGGGAATTTTGGTATGCACAATCAAAAGTTAAACATGAAAGAGTCAACTAACCTAGGGTTTTGGTCGACGAAACCCTAACACTATAAATAGACTCCTAAACACTTGTTAAAGGAAAAATTTTGCAATTCTTAGGGTTAAGATTTCTTTCCAATTCTTTTCATTCGTGTTCTACGGAGAACTTGATTTGTAGACGCAACCAAATGTTTGAGGATATCTACACTTCATCAATCAAATACAATCAGGATTCTCTAAAATTTCTTCTTGATTTATTTTTCATGCATATATTCATCATCAAGTTTACTATGTTTATGGATTCCATGAGGAACTAATCCTCTTATGGGGGATTAGCGAGTGGAGGTGAGATTGATTAATTGCTATGTAGGGTTTCTTAGCGGATCCGGTATTCTGGAGAAGAAGAAATTAAACCCTAGGCTTGACGACCCTAGGAAGTCATATAGGTAGGAATTAACCCAAAATTCGTATGGCATATTCGTGAACACCTTAGCCTCAAACCGAAAGTAGTTCTTGTCGACTCGTTAGTTCAGTGGAAGATCGAGAGATCCTGCTAGGGTAACGACTAGTTGATTTAATAGAAACCCGAAATATGAATTAGTTATAATCACCAAAGTAAGCTAATCACCCATTTCTTTGTTTGATTGAGTTTAGAAATTAGTTTTCCGAAGCCCATTTTATTCATGCTATTTTTAATTCTTTATTTATAAAATCCCCAACAGTCTTTCCTTTATGTTTTATTGTAATATAGTTTATTTAAAGTACTAATTAATTCTATTTGTATTTAGGTTAACTTTAACTTAGTACTCACCTCCCTTGGGTACGATCCTCGGAGTACTTACCTACTTCATTGTAACTATATTACAACCTAACCCGTATACTTGCGAACACTCAATCCATATATTTTGTAGCAGTTTTCACACTTTGGATGTTAGCACGTTCGGAGGCGGCCAGTCTACACGGTCACAGCTTGTTACACGGCCTGGCCACATGGCTATGTGACCCTTGTTTTGCCTTTTTACCTATCTTTTTCTAAAAGTTTCAAAATGGTCCTCAATTGGTTCTGAGTCGATTTAAGAGCTTTCATAAGCTCGATTGAGACTCGTATTTGTTTGAAATGCATATCAATTATGTTGCACATGGTCTACCCGACAGTCGTGTGTCACACACAGGTAGGTAACATGGTCGTGTGCTCTGTATAAACAAGTGGTTTTAAGTATACATAGTTGCAGTCTCTCACACGGTCTGGCTACATGACCGTCTGAGACAATTAGGTCCACACGGTCATAACCTGTTACACGACTGTGTGGCCACTATTTTACCCTTTTACCTATCTTTTACCTATCGATTGAGACTCGAATTATTTTGAAATGCATGTTAAACATAGACTTCACTCATATTTATTGATTATTGAATATTATTGAGTAAAACATATGTGATTGTTTCTTTTTATTGTTATAGCATCCTATAGCTCGGGTCTGAAAATTGGACTGGGTAAGGGGTGTTGCACACTATCACTTAACCATTAGACTTGTAACTTATTTATTTAACAAACGCACAAAGATAACCTTAAAAATTAGGGCGTGACCACTCTCGGTTTACAAACCCAATTTTTGGGATGTGACATACGTTTTGACAATTACATCTCTTACTCCATAATTTATAGATTGCTAGCCATAGCATAATATACAATACCTACTTCTCATATAACACACAGATAAATCATTAGCCATTTATTTTGGCTTATATCAACCAGAAAGAAAACCTTGCGTATAGACCTAATTCCCATTTCATTAATCAAATAAGGTTTTTTCCATAATTTCATCAACTTATTTCCAATCATATGTGTCTCCTTGCCAAAAATGTTAAGTTCATTGAATATTAAGCATATTATATAGCTAGTAATATTATAAACATTGTGACATATACATGCATACATAACTAAGAAAAAAAATTGAGAATTTCATAATAATATACCCTTAAAAACACAAAATAAGTAGATTTCTTTCAATGCTTAATCAACAACTTTATTCTTTCCTCTACTTTCTCCAACACACTCCAATACTTCCTCTAATAATTCATACAAATACATAATTAACATCATGAATTTAACAACTAATGATAAATGTCATGGAATTCAAGGTATCTTAATGATCCTTCAAACTCTATTCCTTGAAATTCTCGTATTTATCAGTTCTCTCAATTGAAATGAAATCCAATTTTGTAATTTTATTTAAGGAACTTAAACTATCACTAAATCTTAATCAACTATATAATTTTAATCTTTTACACTTAGGTCCTTAATAAAATAACAAAAGCTTCTTAACAAATACTTAAACTGACTAAGTCACAACTTCACTGACCACACCATTAGCACGATTTTCACCTATCTTAAACTTAATCAACTATGTAATTCATAAATTTAACTCACCCCCGTACTCCCTTCAATGGTAACTTGAATAAACTTTAAAAATTGAAAAATCTAGCTTATGGGTCAACTCTAATAAGCTAAAAAAGATTAATAATTCATGAAAAAAATTAAAAGAATAGGTTTAGTACCTTGCTTAATTTTGGCCATCTATGGAGAATGAGTTTAATCCATTTTTTCTCATCTATATTCAGCTATGGAAAAGATGATACAAAATGCTATCATGTCTCCTCTAACACCTATATTAATGCTTTGTTTAATGACTTAAGATAACAATGATATTACTAAGTGGCCATTATCTCATAAATTTTAAGATAGTTGTAATTGATGGATTTTATTCCTTCAAGCTATTAAACATAATTTAAATGTGGTTACATTACCCTTTTGATCCATGGTTTAATTTTATACTAAGGATTTGATGAAATTCCCAATCTACTTTCACTAATTAAGGTCACATACAACTTTGTCCCCGTTGTAACACCCCAAACCCAGCCTAGACGTTATGGTCGTATCTGGCAATGTCACATGATAGTGTTTTTGA
>CM025152.1:12729230-12746561 GCA_013467495.1 Gossypium gossypioides
TCTACAATTTTTCGCATCATTTTCTCTTATTTCTCTTATTTCTCGACAGCAAGCAATTTTGGCTTTTCGTTGAATCCTGTTTTCTACGTTTCGGGTACACACCTGGTATCGATTCGCTCTGCAAAGTAACCTGAGCCTTCAAAAACCTATATTTGACCAATATATCCCTTAATTAGTCACTTGATTCGTCAATCAAACTAAATATCCCCAACATAAAACTCGAGAAACTAAACCAACGACGATTCAAAAAGTTACCGCGATGAATCTGATAACCAGTCATCTCCACCCACTGGAATATCCGCTTAAACCTTTGAACAGCACCTAAACAAGAGTAAAACGAACCCTTTGTTAATTGCCTAATCGAAATATGATAACTAAGGGGACAATTCCACTGACAGAAACAAATGAAGTCAAAAGTTGCACCCAAAGAGATACTCGCAAAAAATACAAAAACAAGTAGAGAGGGGAAATAGAAGAAACAAGATTCGGCCAAAGGGGAACAAAAACCAAAAGTGAACAAAAAGGGAGAAGACACGGCAGAGAAACAAAATTCTAACGTCAGAAAATTTGTTGGGAAAAAAAATAGAAAACTGATAAGAAGAAAATCTTATTTTGATAACTTCTCCCCAATTACCTCCTAAAAACACTCCCTATTAACCCACTAAAACACAACTACTCAGCAATCTAGTTTAATTTGAACTCCACCAAACCACACGCCTCAAACAAAAATTAATTCCCCTACTTGCTCAAGGACTCGAACACAGGACCTCCTACACACTACTACTCCGCTTAACCACCAAACCAGCAGGCCCATTCTAATAAATTTTTACCAACAATCAAATAAAAGCCTACTGAACAAGAGTAAGGCCTAGTTCATTCAAAATACCAGAATTTGCCCAAGCGAAGGCTTGAACTTGGGACCTCCCAAACACTCCCAGAACACATAACCACTAAAGCTGACAGATATTTGTGTCATATTTTCACATAACCACTAAACTAAATAATGTTATTAATTAATTACCAACTAATTAAATCTTTAATTATTCAATTAAAAATTTTTAACTAACTCAAATTAGGTTGTTTAGCCTCAAAACCAAATTTTCCAACTCTTTTGAAAAACGGGTTCTTACGATTCTCCATTCCTTAAGAAATTTTGTACTCGAAATTCACCTGAATTTAATAATTGAGGATATTAATGCTTCATTATTTCTTCACTTTCCCGGGTTTCTTCCTTAGTCTTGTGATTTCTCTAAAGTACTTTCACCAAAGATAATTTCTTATTTCGAAGTTCTTTAGTTCCTTTTGCCAAAATTTTTACCTGTCCCTCATCGTAGGTCAAATCAAACTGTATCTCAATCTCTTCGAGTGTTTTAATGTGGGAAGGATTAGATCGATATTTCTTTAACATTGTAACATGAAAAAAATTATGAATTCTATCCAATTATGGTGGTAGTGTGAATCGATATGCCACAGGTCGAATTCACTCGAAAACTTCAAAAGGTCTAATAAATCTTGAATTGAGTTTCCCTTTCCTATCGAAACGTAGAATTTTCTTCTAATGAGATACTTTCAAAAAGGCTTTATCACCTACCTCAAACTCAATTTCTTTTCTTTTCAGATCAACATAAGACTTTTGCCTATCTGAAGAAATCTTCAAATGATCCCAAATGATCCTGACTTGATCTTCAGTATCCTAAACTAAATCAGTACAAATCAACTTTTTTTTATTCAACTCTGCCTAACAAAGAGGGGTTCGACACTTACAACCATACAAAGATTCGTAGGGTGCCATTTTGATACTCGAATGGTAGTTGTTATTATATGCAAATTCTACTAGAGGAAGGAACCGCTCCCAACTTCCTTTAAGCTCAATCACACAGCTTCATAATATATCCTTAAGCATCTGGTTCACATGTTCAGATTGACCATCAATTTAGGGGTTAAATGTTTTACTGAAACTAGATTTAGTGCCTAACGCTTCATGCAACATACCCCAAAAACTAGAGGTAAATTTTGGATCCCAATCTGCAATGATAAACAATGACACTCTATGCAACCTCACAATCTTAGAAATATACAATTCAAATAATTTTTCCAAATAGTGAACTCTTAGTGGAATAAAATATGCATACTTCGTTAATCTATCAAGAATTACCTAAATTGAGTAGTTTTTTTTAGGTGACAATGGTAATCCAACCACAAAATACGTAGTGACCTCCTCTCATTTCCATTTAGGAACCGATATAGGTTGCAATAGTCCCGAAGGAAACTGATGTTCGATTTTTACTTGTTGGCACACCAGACATTTGGTCATATAGTCAGTTATATTTTATTCTTGAATGGCCACTAATAAAAAGATCTGAAATCATTATACATTTTTGTGAGCCTTCGAAGAATGTCTGATATTAGATTAGAATCATTTGGAACACAAAACTGTCTTTGAAAATACAAACTCCCATATTTGCTTACATAAAACTCATTAGCTTGTCCATCTTCAACTAGCTTCTGCTTGGTTTCGAACTTATCATCAAGCCTATGTAAATCTCAGATAAATGATAAGGAATCGAAAGTTGGTGTATTGGGTATACAACTTTTGCAGTGTATAGCATCATTCACAACAGTGGAATTAATAGCCCAAAACATGGGTAAAGGATATCCTCTCATTGGCATTGCATGATAGATAAAATGTAAACACGAACACAGGTCGTTCATCGTTGTGATGAATGACTTAATTACTACTTGATAGTAATTGACTTTTTATGAAGTGTTGAAAAATCTGGTTCGAAAAACCCAATGGAAAATAAGTTTAAGGGAAAACTAAAGTTTTAATTTTTTTTCCAAAAACAAGAATTCGGTTGGGTTATCTAAAGTAATAAACACTTAATCAAAATCGTACCTTTATGGTTTATCTAGGTTGAACATTTTGATCGAGTAGTCTTCTCGGCTATTTTCAAGCTCATGTCTGGCTAGTGTGGGCTCGTTGTGAATTATAAATCTTTTCACAAAATTACTAGTGGGGAAATTTTGTAATTTTTCACAAAATAACAAGAATACCTCTAGAAATTTTCTAAAATAATTTCTTCAGAGAATTTACTCTCTACAACTTTTCTTGAATTCAAGAGTAGTAGAATAATTACCTAGGCTCTTTTTATATAATGAGAGTTTAGACAGAGCTCAACTTGGTGTGTAACACAGTTGGGTAGGAATGTTTTTTGAAAATTTCTATACTGGTTTCTGAAAAACTCTACATCGACATCATCATGCATACTGATATCTGTGGAATTGGATTGCTTATATGTATTTTCTATTATTTTTCTAAATGTATGTTTTAAATATTGTTGTACTTAAAATATGACTCGCACTGGGATTAATTAGCTCACTCTTTATTTTTTTGACTTTTCAGATAATCCTCGAGGTTAAGACTTGGATGCGGTTTTTAGAGGAGTTCTCGGATGGTTTTCACTTTAAATACCTAAACTATTTTATATGGTATTTTGGGACTGTGTTATTTTATGGACTGTGGCATAGGACATTATTATTTTGGGATTTTAAGTTATTTTTGCATGACATAAGGATTTTAAACTACGTTGTTAGAGTTGTGTGACCCAAATTCCTATTAAAAAATAAAATACAATTGCAAAATAAGGGGATATGTGGGGGTGAAGTCAAGGGTATGTCTTTACTATTGGGGGTTGCGCAATCAGCTGGAAAGCCACTCTGCAAACTACAGTTGCTTTGTCTACTACTGAAGCTGAGTACATGGCGAATACTGAGGCTTGTAAAGAAGTTATTTGGTTAAATGGACTCTTTGGTGACCTCAGTAAAGACCTTCATATCAGTATAATGTTTTGTGATGGTTAGAGTGTTATCTTCCTTACAAAGGATCAAATGTTTCATCAGAGGACAAAGCACATTGATGTTTGGTATCATTTTTGTGCGTGATATTATTGCTCATGGTGATATTGTTGTGAGCAAAGTTAGTACTCAGGATAATCCTACAGATATGATGACTAAGTCACTTCCTATAACCAAGTTTGAGTATTGCTTGGACTTGGTTGGTGTTCATTGTTGAAGAACACCCCTTAAAAGGTTTCATAAAAGAGGTGGAGAAATTGTTTGTTAAGAGTTCGTGGTGAAGAACTTGTTCATTGAGAATTTGTGTCAAGGTGGAGGTTGTTAGATTTGCGTGACCCAAATTCTTGTTAAAAAAATAAAATGCAGTGGCAAAATAAGGGGATTTATGAGGGTAAAGCTGCACAAGTAGAATTCGTATATAACTACTCTTCTTCTATTTGACATTGATTAGAATAAGGTTTTTCAACCTTTAAATAGATGTAGTCAAAACTCCTCTTGTATCATTCGAATTTCAACATTAGTGAAACTTCTCCTCTACCTGTGGTTTTTTCCCAAAAGGGATTCCACGTAAAACATGTGTGTTCTTATTTTTCTTTCTTGTTACTTTGCGATCATTCTATATTGTCATTATCGACATTTAGTTTTTACATACGCGATAATGTTTTATCGAATAAGTGTGAAAAATTGATTTTTAAGTAAATGTGATTTCCATACAATTTTTCTCTACAATATTGAGAAATTGATTTTAACTAAATAGATCATAACTTATTTGAAATAATCAATGCTTTGCATGGAAGACTAATTTTTATTAAATTTTGGTTTTAATATAACTTTCGCTACGATGATTTAAAATATGTTACTTTTTTTCAAAATTGAAACGCAGTTTATCATAAAGTATTTTTTCTTTACGAAAGCAATTCCAAAGTCACTTTATAGGTTTATTTTTTGAAACCAATTAAGTTTTCTTAAGACTAAACAATTTGGACAAAAGCATTATGTTTAAAATTAAGACAAATGATTTAAACAAGAGCGTTTACCGTGCCAATTCAATGGTCAATGAAATCTTCAGGATTTGGCCACGACGTCTAGGTAGGGTTTAAAAGGTTACATTTAGTGGTGTCAGAGCTCGATTGAAAACTTGAACTTTGGTTTTTCATAAAAGTCTACATGCATATCTTGAAGGGCTATTTTGGGCAAAACATGTCACTAATAGATTCTATTTTACAAAATTTGTATTTTACGAAAAAAAATTCGATACTCCAAAGTCGATCCAAGATAAGAACTTTTGAATATTGAAACTATAAATTGTGAACTATAGATTGTTAAATTGTAGTTAAAACTCTTAGACTAAAAACACTCAAAGTTAATAACGATAACTCATTTCTAAACTTTAGATAATCGCATAAAACTTAGAATTGCAGTAGTAAAATGAATACTTGATGAGTACAGACCCGTGGCATGAGAGCTCAAGGAGTGCAAGACCATATGACCCAAATCAATTTGTCTGCGTCTTAAGTGCACACACTTGAGCCAGTGGATGAGCATGTTGAGAACACACCTACTGTTGATGATGCCATATTACAAGTCATGTGTAGGGTGCTATAGTGAGTAGTTGGAACCCAATCTGGAGTTGGTAGTTGACCGGCTACGTGTGTATGTATTAAAACACTGAATTTATGAATCTATTTTTAAAGTTTGATTTTACTGCAAGCATACAGTGTCAGTTGTAATATTTATAGTTCTAATGGAACACGAAGTATTCCAAGGGATCGAACCCAAAGGAAGAGGCGATTGAACAATAACTAGGATGACTTCATTTAAGTATTCATAAAAAGATGAGTGTGCAAGAAAATTAAGTATTCTACTCTAAGGACTAAATTGCAAGGAATGTAAAATTAGAGGGATTATCTAGAAAATAACTAATGGGGGTTGGTTGACTTCAATGTGGTTCATCAAATCTCGGACTAGGGACATAAATCACATAAATTACTAAGTGGCTCCATTTTATCTTCTGATCCCAATTTTATCGACTTATACGAATTAGGTCCGATTTATCTTCTGAACTCATCGGTTAACCCGATACTAACTAACTGGTGCACGACAAGATTACCTTTCGGTCTCACTTTATCTTGATATTCCCTTAGGGGCGTCACTACCTAAGTTCTTAGTTCTATTAAAATTAACCCATTTTGTTACGATTTAGTCCTTTATCCAAGGGATGTTAGTTTACCCACATCTCCATTAACCAACCTCCTTAAAGGTTTAACTACACATGCTCAAAGTAAAAAAAAAAACATAAACATGGAAAATAAAGCAGCTAAAAAAAACATAAACATGGAAAACAAAGCAGCCATAAAAGTAAAGCTTAAGAAAAATATAAAAGTTAAGATCTTTATGCAAGAAAACTTAAATTGCACGAAACCAAAAGCATTTAACAGAGAAATCGAAGGCAAGAAACATAAAAGGAACAATCTTTGACATATTAAAAGTAACATAAACTGAAATACATTAAACTAAAGCTTAAAGAGACTTGGAAGCAAGGTACAAGGACTGGAAATGTAAATAAACCTCAGCTACAGTGTTAACTAACTTAACGAACACTAAGAACAACAAGAATAAGAAGTAAATACAGAAGAATAAACTCTAATCTAAGGTAGAAGAAGAGAAAAATAAAAACCCTAGAAAAGTGTAGAGAAAAACTAAAGAAAACCTAGAAGAAACTAAACCTACAACTAAGCTAATGTGTGTCTCTCTCCTCAGCAATTTTTGGCATTTTTGAAGTGTATTCTTATGACTTTTCAGTGCAAAAAAATGCCCCAACATAGGCCTTGTGTGATTGGTGGTTCGGGTAGACAAAGATTACCCTTTTTGTCCAAGTTTGTCCCCTTAACAAAGGTGATATTGCAATATCTAGAAGAGGATATCGCGATATCTCAAGCAATATTGAAACTTGGGGTCTTCCTTGGAAGGTGGATATCATGATACCATTGAAGAGAATCCTTGGTCTTCTACACTATCAGAGAGATCATGATTCCAAGGGTTGGATATCGGAATGCCCTTGCCCTAGGTGTCGTTCTTCCTCTTTCTCAACCTTCGACACATCCTTACATCACTCAAACACACGTTATGCCTCCCAATGGCACTATCAGCCAATTTGGGTCAAGAAAAGGAAAAATGAGACATTTTCACTTATTACCCAAAAAATATGAAAGTAACAGAAAAACAAAAAAAAACTATGTTGAAAACTCTATTTTTCTCATGTAAGAGCTTATTAAGTGTATCAAAAAAGCCTAATTTGCCACATCAATTTGTGGTAGATCAATAGTCATGGGATTATTGCAGAGAGGCTTCGATCTAATAGAGCCGAGTTATTTGGGGGCATTGTTAGGATGACTCTTACTGTAGCCTAGTACTAGTTGGAGGCTACAGAGAGAACTCTGTATGGTATGGAGTGTACCCCCAAGCAAAAATTAAAGGGTACAATATCGTTACTGAGGGATGAGGCTTACCGTTGGTGGCAAGCCATTATGAGAGGTACTAAGGCAGAAAGACTTACTTGGGAGTATTCTCTAGAGGCTTTCCCAAAGAAATATGTGGGTACCAAATATATTGAGGCTCAGAGGCTGGAATTCATTGAGTTAAACAAGGGAAACATGTTTATGGCTGAGTATAAGGTCAAGTTCTTAAGACTTAGACGATATACTTAGGGGTTGGTTACAACTGAGCTGGATAAGTGCACTAGGTTTGAGAATGGATTGAGGTATGACTTGATGGTTTAGGTGGCCCCACACCAAGAGAGGGCTTCAAAACTTTGGTGGAGAAAACCAAGATCGTCGAGGAAGTTAAGTGTGTGGAGCGTGAGAGGAGGGATAAGGCTAGAGCTCTCGCTAAGAGAGATGTTGGTCCCACAGTTCAGGTGTCACGAGCCATTAAGTGGGCTAGAGATGATAGACCCCGATAGAATATTGAGGCATTTGGTGATGGAGGCAGGATTCAGAATTGTGCTACCTGTGGCAAGAGGCGTCCAAGTGAGTGTTGGAGAGTTATGGGTGCCTATTTGAGAAGTGGGTCTATGGACCGTAAGATCAGAGATTGTCTGTATCGTATTGAGCAGATGCAAGCTCCCGTACAGAATAGAGTTTAGAATCAAAGGGCTGAGTAGCAGCCTCAGAGTGGTTAGGGTCAATACAGAGGAGGTAATGTTAGGCAGAGATAGCAAGCACAAGGTCAGGGTAATAATTGGACTGATGCGAGATAGCCTGCACTTACTTATGCGACCAAATGTAAGGAGAATCATGATGCAGCTAACGTCATAGCAGGTACTTTTATAATTAATTTTATTGAGTACTTCACTTTGAATCATATTGGTTCAACACACCAGTATGTTTCCTGTTTGATGGTCGATAAATTGAGGATTGGTGTAGAAGAAATTGTTAGTGACGTAACTATAGTCAACCCCTTAGATAGTTTGTTATTGTGAATAAGATTTGTAGGAGATGTTTATTGGAATTTTAGGGAGAAATATTTTTGGCATATTAGATGGAGCTGCTTTTTGGGGAATTTAACCTCATTTTGGGAAAGGACTAGTTGGTGGAACACCAAGTCAATTTGGATTGCACTTCAAAGAATGTCACTTTGAATACCTCAGTTGGCAAGGAGATTATAATGGTTGGAGAGTGTAGAGATTACTTATCCAATGTGATTTCTGCTTTAGTGGCTGAGAAGTTTGATCGTAAGGGATGCGAGGCTTATTTGGCTTACATTTTGGACATGAGTGTTAGCGAATCAGCTGTGGATAATATCTGTACCATGAGGGAGTTTCTTGACGTCTTTCTGAAAGAGTTATCAGGATTACTTCTGGAGTGTGAGGTTGAGTTTTGTAACGTGTAGGTTTGTGCAAGTATACATAGTCATTATCAAGTAATAAGTAAGTATAAGAATTATTGTCTACACAAGGACTACATTTAAATCGATAAATGTAACATTACTATTCAGAAGTTGGTTAAGAAAAAACACAATAATTTTGAGTGATAGGTGTTAAATTAATTTAATTAATAATTGCAAGTTAACCTAAATGCAAATGAAATGCAATGGAAGGTGATGGTTTAGCAACGATTTTCACAAGTTTAACAACAATAACATGAATAAGCTAGAATAATTACAACATTTGACTCAATTTATTTTTCATCATGTTTAAAAATGTTTGGAAAATATTCCATGGCAACTCGGTCGTTCATTAATTTAGAATCTCATATAAGTTCAACCGAATCTTATTCTTAAAAAATTATGCATAAACTAATATCATAATTTAACTATGGATTCCTTAGAATTTATGTGAAGTAAAAGGGACGGATCAGGTTTGAAAAAACTTAATCACACAAACCTAAAGTTATGCAAGGTGATAGAGCTCTCTCGAGTTATTACGAACCTTTAATTTAATCGAATTATGATATAAATTAAGCATGCATCTTCCAATTATCATGTCCATTAGTTATCATCTTATTAGGATCGACTAACTAATTCTATTGCATTCAAACATATTTTAATGCATGAAATACATAATGATTTTCATTGGAAGCATGAATGACTGAGGCACAAAACATCATAAGCATGAATCAAATGAACTTTATCAAATTAATGTAATCATTCTAGCTAAAAAAAAATAAGTCATCATTGTCAATGGAAAAAAATCAAAACAATTTGCAAACACTTTGAATAAAAATAAGATTAAAGAAGAAGAAACTCTTGATAACTTTGGCGGTTCTCCAAAGACCAATCGTGGTGGCTTCCTCCTATTCTTTTGATTGCAAAATTCTCCTTAAGGTGGCTGACCAACTGGGGTTTTCCTCAAGGAAAAATGCTAGGTAAAGGTGATGGGGAAATGGGAAGGCTTATACGTTGAAGGGAGAAAAGAAAGATGAGAAATGTTGTGAACTGAAGGATGAGTGAATGATAAGGGATGTTTGAATGGAAAGTGAAGGGTGGTATTTATCGTAAACGGATGGCATGGGAGTTTGCTAAAAATAGCTTGAAGATACCTTAGTTCTCTCATTTGCTTGGTCGGCCTTGAAGTGTGGAGAGGGAGGTTGATGGTTGCTTGATTCATGCTTGATTTCATGCATAAATCATGCAAGGGGTTGGACGGTTTCTTGGGTATTATTTGGGAGCTGATTTCTAATTTTTTTCACAAGTGCAAGGGCCTCCAAATTAATTATCCCCCTTATTGGACGGTTTTGACAACCCAATTAAGGTCAGACTTCCTTCCTTTCAGCAACTATCTTTCAAATTTGGTTGAATTGGATTTGTGAGTCCAATTTAATGTGCTTTGTCGTCTACATGGAGTAAAAATTAAATTGTGTCCATGTGATTTTAGTTAGCTCCCATACTTGTTAATTCAATAGTCCCACTGCAACAATTAAAGCACAAAAATTACTATGTAACATAAGATAGTTAAATTATGCAAATTTAATGCATAGATTCATAAAACAACATACTTTACTAAAATTATGTCAATGTCTCAATATGAACAAAAATAACCCAATTAAATATCCAAATACTCGAGATTAACATAAATTCTAAGTAAAAAAGTGATATAAACAGCTATAAAAATCTATATAATTTAGAGTTTACAATAGTATCCCTCACGTTATGCATCCTGGAGAGAATAAGATGTACCAAGATCCGAAGGAACAGTCTTGGTGGTCGGGTCTTAAGCGTGAGGTAACCGAGTTTGTAGCTAAGTGTCTGTGTGCCAGCAAGTTAAGGTTTAGCATCAATTCCCTTCTAGTTTGCTGTAACATATTCAAATTTCTCAATGGAAATGGGACCATGTGACTATGGATTTTGTTAGTGGGTTGCCTTTTACATCTACTAAGAAGGATTCAGTCTGGGTGATGGTGGATAGACTGACTAAGTCAACTCATTTCCTGCCTGTCTGTACAAATTATTCACTGCAGAAGTTAGAAAATTTATACATCTCTGAGATTGTGAAACTTCATGGGGTACTGGTATCTATCATTTCTAATCGGGATCCTCGATTTACATCTCGATTTTGGAAGAAATTATATGAGGCTCTAGGTACTCAATCAAACTTTAGCATGACTTTTTATTCGTAATTTGATAGGCAGTCTGAGTGAGTTATTCAGATTCTTGAGGACATGTTGAAGGGTTGTGTAATCGACTTTCAAGGTAGTTGGGAGGAGCATTTTTCACTAGTAGAGTTCGTGTATGACAACAATTTTTAGTCAAACATTAAGATGGCCCCTTACTCAGAGTTGTATGGTCGCAAGTGTAGGACACCTCTTTGTTGGAATGAGTTAGGGCAAAAGAAAGTATTGGGCCTAGATTTAGTTCAGGAGATTGAGAATATTGTTAAGTTGATTCAAGATCGATTGAGAGTGGCATCGAATCGACAGAAATCCTACGTTGATTTGAGTAGGAAAGATATAGAGTTCGGTGTTGGGGATCAGGCATTTCTTAAAGTATCATTGTGGAAGAAGGTACAGATATTTGGTCGACAGGGCAAGTTGAGCCCAAGTTTTATTGGGCTTTACAAGATCCTTAATAGGATTGGAACAGTGGCTTATAAGTTGGAGCTACCTCTGAAACTGGATCGTATCCATTACGTGTTCCATGTTTCTATATTGATTCAGTATCGATCTGACCCATCTCATGTGGTTCCAATTGAAGAGATTTAGTTGAGACCAAATTTTTCATTTGAGGGGGAGCCAATCCAAATTTCGGATCGTGAGGTAAAAATGTGAATTTGAGTTGAGACCAGATTCCATTGGTAAAAATGTTACGGTGAAATCATGGAACTAAAGAAGCTACTTGGGAGCCTAAATATTTGAGTCGTCAACAATATCCCCATCTGTTCAAATTAGGTCAATTTCAAAGACATTTTATTTTAAGGAGGGTAGAGTTTTTAGGCCCAATCTCTTTTATTTAATTTTCATTAGTTCCTGTACAAGTAAGATATATGGCCTAGTGGTTAAGAATTTAAATAAATTCCATTAGGTCCCATGTTCAATTCCACACTCCCTCATTTTTAAAAAAATAACACTAAATCCTTCGTCAAACACCCATTGACGTCCCCTTTGAGTTGCCATGTAAGAAAGATTCTTTCCTCCCTTGTTTCACCCAACTTTCCCTCTTTACTCCTCTTTGCACTCCATTTGTCCCCTCATTGATCCACATTTTGCTCCTATGTTCCCCCTTGTTTCCATTGTTTTAGGCGGTTAACAAGGCTAGCCATCCAACCTAGCAACCCAAGCTCTCATTTTGTTTATTCTTCTTTTGGCAAACTCTCCCTTTGCTCTCTTTTACCCTCTCTTAAGCCACCTTGTGCCGCCCCTTACTTGGTTGTTCTCTTCCATCTTTTACTTCTTTTTCATTTACTTTTTGAGACCACCACTTCACGCCACTCTCCAATTTTTGAACCACCATAAAGCCACCTATATTATCCACCACCACCACCTAAAGTCATCGTCTCCACCACCTTTCACCACCATTATTTTCTCTTCTCTTTTAATCCATTTTCTCTATTATTTTTTCCTCTCTTTTTAATAGTTATTTTTCCTCCTTCTATTTTACCACCTTATTGCCATCTCCTTTTTCTCTCTTTGGCTTTGTCCACTGCTGTGGTCATCCTTAACCACCGCCGTGACCAGGACCATCGTTGTCCACTGCCGCCAATTGTTGAATTACCACCGTACATTATAGTTTCTCCCATTCTCTTTTTCCCTTCTCACAATAATAATAATATGATTATATCTTCAATTCACTTATTCTCTTAGAAGTTTTAATATTCTAGATATTGTTGCCACTGCTCCCAATTCTTGTTGATATTCACTACCGTATTGGTTTTTGTCAAGACCGTAAGTACTCTTCATATTGGATATCATCAATATTTCCTATCCTTTAAAGTGTTGATCGAATGCCAATTTTATCTACCTTCACATTTCTAGGTTGAAGCCTCATTATCGATGTGCGTAATCTTTCGTGAGTTAAGGAACATAAAATATATCTAATCGTAGAAGCATAAGTAACAATCAATTGATCTAGTTTCTATTTAGATCTCATATATTTAGGCTCGATTCAGCAACAACTAAAAATATTATTAAATCTTAATATCCAGATTTGGAATTTTTATCACCACAATTTAGATCTGAGACTTTGGACGATCAAATAGAGGTGTGTGTCTTACCTTATGCATTTGTGTGTAAAAAATAGGTGTTGTGATCGATTTAACATTATTAATATAAAATAATAAATTAAATATATGTTGGACAATTATGTCAAATATAATGTTCTTACATGGGGAAAGGTATGTACCCTGATTTCAATCTTCTGTTAAATTGCCTAAAGATGGATGATATAATATGTGTGATCTCACACTCGTGTTATGTGGTTAAATGGCTCATTTTTTATTAAGCAAAATATGTTATCATGGTGAAATTATGTGAACATTGTATTTTATTCTGATAAGCATGAAGAGTAAACCATGCCTACTGTTTCTGTAACAAAATCTTATTCGCATGTTAAGCATGTCCACTATACTATTTCTATAACAAAATCTAATCGCATAATAAACATGCCCACTGAAATATTTTTTGTTTTTGTATGTCATATCACATGCATGAGGTTGGGATGATATTGAAAGGAGGAAGATTATGGTAGTTTAATGATCTACATATTTTGGTGGTTTAACTACATTTCTAGCAGTATATATGTGATTCTGGTGGCTTGTCCAAACATATTTGTATCTGGAAACTTGTTTTCATTATCTGGTGACTTGTCCATAATTTTAGTGTGTTATTGGATGGATGAGTTTTGGGGAACTCTTATATGGTGTGTAGTAGAGTTCGGTAGGAACGTTTTCCAAAAAATTCTTTACTGGTTTCTTAAAAAACTCTGCATCACATCATCATGCATACTGATATCCGTGAAATTGGATTGCTTATATGTATTTTCTGTTATTTTTCTGAAATGTATGTTTTAAACATTGTTGTACTTCAAATAAGACCCACACTGGGCTTGATTAGCTCACTATTTTGTTTGTTTTTTCAGATAATGCTCGAGGTTAGGACTTGGATGCGGCTTTTGGAGGAGTTCTTCTATGGTTTTCACTTTAAATACCTAAACTCTTTTATATAGTATTTTGGGACTGTTTTATTTATTTTATGGATTGTGGCAGGGGAAATTATTTTTTGGGGATTTTAAGCTATTCTTGCATTACATAAGAATTTTAAACTGCACTATAATGTTTTATTGAATAACTATGAAAATTTGATTTTTACGTAAATGTGATTTCTATACACTTTTTTTCTACAATATTGAGAAATTTATTTTTAAGAAATATATCTTAACTTTTTTAAAATAATCTATGCTTTGCATGGAATTCTAGTTTTAATTAAATTTTGGTTTTAATATAACTTCTGTTGCGATGATTTAAAATCTGTTACTTTTATTCAAAATACAAACGTGGTTTATCATAAAGTGTTTTTTCTTTACGAAAGCGATTCCAAAGTCACTTGACGGGTTTATTTTTTGAAACTAATTAAGTTTTCTCAAGACCAATCAATTTGGACAAAAGCATTATGTTTAAAATTAAGACAAATGGTTTAAACAATAGTGTTTACCGTGCCAATTCAATGGCCAATGTAATTTTCAAGATTCGGCCATAACGTCTAGGCCGAGTTTAGGAGGTTACAATAATCTTGAAGCGCTCTCATGCTTCGTATAGGGACTCGCCTTCGTATTGTTTAAAATTGGCAATTTGTCGCCTTAGTTAAATGGTTCGACTAATTGGGAAAATTTGAAAGATAATTTTTTCCTCTAAATCATTCCATGTGGTAATAGAACCCAGTTCTAACGAATCTAACCAATCAGCTGCGTTATCACATAAGAAGAACGGGAATAATCAAAGACGGACGGCATCACTGGATACCCCATTGTACTTGAAGGTGTCGTATAGTTGAAGGAACTGCTTCACATGCTAATTCGAGTCTTCAACCATGTTCCCTTTTAATTGCATTGTATTTTGGATCATCTGGATCATGGTCATCTTTATCTCAACATTATTCATGTTAATCGCCAGCCGCTTAATGCTTCCTCGCATCGCATCTAGTGTAGGTGGAACGTACTCGCGCAACGTCTGCTGAGCCATTGGGACTTCTTCTTGATTATGTACTTATTGCTCTCGTGGATCCTCAAATAAAGGATTTCCTCGAGGTAAGTTAATTACTGCTAGTGGATTGGTATTCATTGCTAGACGGTTGCGTCTGGGTAGTTGCTCCAGATCTGAGTATGGTTTGATTGGAGTGCTAGAGCTTTGGGTCATAAACAACCTAAAAACAAAATAAAAATAAAGAACCAAACATATATAAAATTAAAATGGCAGTGTCCGCAAGTGCACGGGTCAAATTGTAATAAAGTTAGTACAATAAAATACTTGGAAGTATTTCGAGGATTCTACCTAATGGAGGATGAAATAAATTTATGAAAAACATTTTTACAATAATAAGTATAAGTAGTAGTAATTAATTCCTATATTAAGATGAACCATAAAATAAATTAATGAGACAAATTAAATAACAAAAACAAATAAATAAGAAAAGTCAATAACCCAATCAAGAAGATTAACTCGCTTCAAGGTTTGTAATTAACTTCGGATTTGGGTTTTAGGGTGGATTGGCTATTGATCAACCAATTATTACCTCCTGACCTCTAATTAACTAATCGATTGGTTGATGCTCGCTTATCTCCCGACATCACTTTCTCAATAAAGATCAATTACAATTTACTCAGTTTGACTTATCTCCTGACCTCGTCTAGCCTATGATAACTTCCTAGGGTTGTCAATCCTAATGGTTTAACAACATGTAATCTAAACCAACTAACCCTCTTGAGAAAACCCTAAATCCTCCATTAATCACATCCTCATCCACTCGTTAATCTCCTCTAAGGTATTTATCCACTCATGTTATTCATAATCTCGACTCCAATTAAAAAAATCATGTGAAGAACATGATTGAATCGGAACAGAAAAGATATTTGAATAATCGTGGATATGATATCGAATGGAAAACGGAGTAGAAAATTGAGTGATTGGAATAATGAAATAGATCAAATACAAAAGAGAAAATAAACTAAAATACTTGAATAATATAGATAAACTCTTATATCGAAACTGTTCCAAGTTGAAAAACAAATAAGTTATGGAAAGCCGAAAGAAAACAAATCTAATCCTACTCCTAAACTACTAGGGGTTTTGAGTGTGTCTATGATGACTTAGTTACATCAAACCCCTAATGTCTTATTTAAAGAAGTGTTGGTAGCCCAAATTAGGTCTTCAGCACGTCCTAGGTCTTCGTATAAAGTTGATTGCACAGACGAAAATAGCCTTGGCATCCTTAGGCAACATGTTGATCTATGTCGCACCATAGCCCTTGCATGGAGTGACACGACATGCATTTTCTTCCTTGTGTCGTTCATTTTGTGCTCTGACAACTCGAGAAACTTGTGCATCACTCGTCCCTTGTTTCCACGTCAATTGGGCCTTAAATTTTTCATCCTACACACTCAATTAAACATATTAGTACTACTTAAGGCCCATGTCGGCCTAATGGGTCACAACACTTATATAATGTGTTAAAACATACTTATTTTATTCATATTTAATCATAAGTCCTAAATACCAAAAATTTAATATAAAATCCTAAATTGCCTAGAAAATGAGCTCCTTAAGTGCGGAAATACACCAAATTAACTACTACATTTGATGGTAGGTCAAAATGAAAAATAAAATTACATAATTTTTTCACCACAAGGTATTCCTTGGGTCTTCAACCATCATCGCTCAATCGTCTCCTCGCCATGGAATCCTTTTAGAAAAGTTATATTTAAACCCTTTGTCCATTTTTGGCTCACAAGAATTCTATGAATTAGAAAAAAATCCTATGTGAAGATGATAGTCGATGATTTATTTCCTAAGAACCATAACCTTGGAAAATTAACAATTATATAACAAATATATAATATTGCATCCACTCCCATATATAACTCCAAAAATGCATAAGATCTAAATAATGTCACTTTCTATGTAATCGATTCATTTAAGAAGAAGATAAATCTATTTTGATTACTTGTTTAAACTTATAGATAGAGCACAACCTAACTCTAATACCAATTGTTGAAACATTGGGTTCGAAAAATGCAACAAAAAATAAGTTTAAGGGAAAACTAGAGTTTTAAAATTTTTCCAAAAACAAGAACTTAGTTCTGTTATCTAAAGTAATAAACATTTAATCAAAAACGTATCTTTAGGATTCGTCTAGGATGAACGCTTTGACTGATTACTCTTCTCTGCTATTCTAAAACTCACGTCTGCCGAGTGTGGGCTCACTTCGAATCAAAAAAAATTTCACAAAATTACCAATTGGTAATTTCGTAATTTCTCTAACTTTTAGGGTCAAG
>CM025152.1:12746944-12758910 GCA_013467495.1 Gossypium gossypioides
GGTTGTCGGTGTCGTGGCTGGAGCGAGTGCTAGTCGTTCAAATGGTTTCACACCAGCCTGGCATACGAATGCCTAGTTGATGGTGCAACAGCGATTCGACTGTTGCCAGTTTAGTCTAGGCTAGTGACGGCCTGGCCAATCCAGGCCAGCCACCGGTTGGACCGTCGCCCAATTTCGTACACCTGACCTAATACGAAAAGAAAACTTATATTAGTAGACAAACCTAAACATGTCCTTAGTCTAATCAGAAATGAGAAAACCGATTGAAAAACTAATATGTCTTCTATCAAGTCCAATTAAGAAGATGCTTTGTCAGGGGCATCGGAGAAGATAACTCTCAGAAAATAGGGACATAAATGTGACTAGCTGGATTGGTAGTACATTAGACCGGACCCAAGCAGAAGAGATCCTGAATCCGTTTATGGATTTATTCACCTGTGACATTCATAGTGTGGCATACCTTAATTCCATGTGGCTAATGGACTATATATGTGTGACTCGTATAATTTGATGTAATTAAAAGCCTGTGTTTAAATAGATAAGAAACTGAAAGCTGGTACGTTAAGTGTACGACTTTTGCAATATGTATCATTCACAATAGTGGAATTCATATCCCAAGACATGGGTAAATGATATTCTCCCATTATCATTACATAATAGATGAAAAGTAAACGTGGCCAAAGGTCGTTTGTCTTTGTGATGAATGACTTAATTACTATTTGATAGTAATTGACTTTTCACGAAGAAAGATGTAATGGTCACCAAGAGATAAATTAGGATCATACTAAGAGAAAAAATTTGTCCCAAAGAGATTAAGGTTATCCTATGAGGGTAACACTCTTATGACAAGGTCATTGGACGAGCACCGATCAAGTAGCTTTTGTAATGGTATGTTATTAGGGAGAGCTTAGTCACAATACTATAGTGGAATGACTTCGTGACTAAATGAGTTTACAATTAATAGGCGAAAAGCTGGAACTTAATTATAATTTATTTGAACCCTAATTACATATGTTCATTCGGTCCCTCCTCTAACTCATTGAAACCAAAAATAAATTGTATGTTTAATCAAATGAACAAAAATGGATATAACTGATAAAGTTTGAGAAATAGATTACATTCGAAAATAAATGTGGTTTCCCACTAACTATGGAATTAACTTGAGAATTAATTTAAGTTTTTCAAATTATTATTTAATTAAATAATTTATGTTTGAAAATGAAATTAAATTAATTGGTCATTGTGGATCCATTAAATGTAGAAATTAAATATATTTTCTCCTAAAATTTCTTTTATGATAAAGTTGTCATGATTTTAACTGAAGTAGTATTGCGTTGAGAAAATTATTTAATTGGAAAAGATAATTTATTGAAATTAACTTAATAAATAATGTTTATTTTGAGAAATAAATAATGTTTATTTTGAGAAATAAAAAAACATGTACTAGGTTGGACTAAATTATTAAGTGTTGGGTTAAAATTCTAGGAAATATATATAATTGGACGCAATACAGGAGAGCCTTGAATCCCATTATAATGCATATAAGGGGAATCACACCCTTGCAGCTGCCCCTCTCTCCTAGTTCAAATAGGGGATTGTTTTTCTATTAAATAAGCATTAAATGCACTCTACTAATTCAATTAGGGTTTCAGTTCCAATCCTTACAAATAGATGGCACCGGCAGGACTAAAAACACAATAAGTTATATACAACATTGAAATATTTTTATTCTACCAGAAAATAGTGAATTTATTTTCTAGAATAAATTTTATTTTGTAGGAATAAAAAATTTATCGTTTTCTATTGAGAGAGAGATTAACTTTCCCACTGAAAGTAAAAAAATATATTTTTTGTTCTATTTGATTCAAACTTGTTCGAGCACACACTCGAAGCAATTCGTGGTATGGGAATAACAAAGAAGACCTTCGGTTGAAAGCTAAGACCAACAAGGATCCATCTCGCTCAAAGCACAATTATATTTTAAGAAAATTTTATTACTATAAATATCACAAACCAACTCTATTTTTAAATTTTTATTTTTTTCACTTTGCAATAAAACCATTTTTGAACTGGATTTTCTCCAACAAAAACCACAACTGCAAGTTCCAAGTTGTGACTGGGATAATTTTTCTCATGTGTTTTGAGTTGTTAAGTGTAGGCAATTAGTTTTTCCTATTGCATCAATACACATCCCAAACCCATGTGAGATACATCACCAAAAACTACAAAATCTTTTTCAGATTTAGGTTGTGTTAATATCGGTGCCTCATTTAACATTACTTTCAACTTCTCAAAACTTTGTTGAAATTTTTTGGACAATTCAAAATTAACATTCTTTTGTAGTAGCTTCGTCAATGAAAAAGCTTTCATTGAAAACCCTTTAACAAATCATTGGTAGTATCTTGCTAGACGAAGAAAACTCCTCGCTTCCATAACATTTTTTTGGAAGTCTCTAATCCAAAATAGTTGAAATCTTGCCTAGATCAAAGCAAATCCCATTAGCTGACACCACTTGCCCCAAAAATATCACTTCTCGAAGTCAAAATTCACATTTTCTATACTTGGAATGCAATTAGTTCTCTTTCAATGCTTGTAACACAGTCCTTAGGTGTCAATCATTCTCTTCTTCATTTTTTGAGTAGATCGGGATGTTGTCTATGAGTAATACTATAAAACGATCTAGGTACAATTGGAAAAATCTATTCATTAGATCTATAAAGGTTGTTAGTGTATTGGTAAGCCCAAACAACATTACCAAGAACTCATAATGATCATATCGAGTCCGGAAGGTAGTTTTTAGTATGCCTGACTCTTTAACTTTGAGTTGGTAATATCTCAAACGAAGGTTAAATCTTCAAAAGTAGGCTTGCTCATTTGAGCTGATCAAACAAACCATCAATTCAGGGAAGGGGATATTTTTTTCTATTGTAAACTTTTTCAATTGTCTATAGTTGATACACAACCTCAATGTCTCATCCTTCTTCTTCACAAGCAAAATTGGAGCTCTCCATGGCAATACACTCGGTCTGATAAACTCTCGATCCAATAATTCTTGCATCTAAGCTTTTACTTTTTTTTTTAACTTGATTGGGGCCATTATATAAGGAGCAATTGAAATTGGCTCAATTCCTTGTGCTACGTCTATAGAAAATTCAACTTTTCTATTGGGTGGCAATCCTAGGAATTTTTCTGGAAATACATCCGTAAATTCTTATACTATGGGGACTTACTCCAACTTTGATCTCGATATTTGAGTATCCAGGATATAAACTAAGTACGCCTCACACCCTTTTCTAATAAAACATTGAGTTTTTATTGTAGAAATTACACTAGACATACATTTAGATTTATCTGCCTCAACACTCACTAGCTTACCCCCAATGGTTTTCAATGAAATTCTCATCTTACAATTTACTAAAGCGTCATGATTAGTTAACCAATCCATACCAAGAATTGTGTCGAATTCATTGAACGATAGTAACATAAGGTCGACTAGAAACTGATGTCCTTGGCTTTAAGCGGACAACTCCTGCAAACTTTATTAATGGTAACACTTTTATGGCACCAACAACTTGACCGCCTCAAAACATACGAATGTTTAGAGTAAAAATTGTGCAAATAAAATATATATAATTAAAGTGCAGTATCTACAAGTGAACAGGTCAAATTATAATATAGTTTTGTGTTACAACGGAACACCGATAAGTATTCTGAGGATCGTACCCAAGGGAGGTTGGATTAAATCTAAAAATGTCGTCTACAGTAGCAAGTCTAAACAATAATCCCTAAAAAATATATTACGATAATTAATGCGAACAATTAAGGTCATAAAGTAAAAAATTAAATTACCAAAACAAAGTTGATAAACGAAAAACTCTCAAAGAACAAGCAGAAGATTAACTCGCTTCAGCGGTTGCAATTAACTTCAGAATGTGGGTTTTATTAGTGAATTAGTTATTAAATAACAAGTATTACCTTTCGACCCCTTCTAATTAATTAACCGACCAGTACTCACTTATCTCTCAACCTCATTTTCCTGATCAGGATAAATCATGACTTACTCGGCAAACTTATCTCTCGACCTCGTTTAACCTAGATTGCTTCCTAGGTTCGTCACTCCTAGGGTTTAAGCACACATAAATTTATACCGACTAACTTGTATCAAAAACCCTCATTCTTCCATTAATCACTTCCACATACGTTCGTTAGTCTTCCAAAAGGACTTAGCTACTCATGAATCCAATTTCAATATTCCCTAGAATCAATTCAATCATGCACAACACACAAATAAATTAAAACAAGAGAAGGATAGAAATTTCTCCATTTGATAAACTAGATGTGCTCGGTTCCCCAAAGTCCTTTAATAGTTGTTGAGATATCATCGTTGACAATCAAGAAATGAAAGAAAAATATAAAAATACTTAAAAAAAAAGTCTTACACTCAAACCGAATCAAAGTTCAAGAACAAGAAAATAAATTGTCTTGAAAAGAAAATAAAACCTAAACTAAATTCTAATTAAAACTAATCTACTTCTAAACCTAATTTGTAGCCTCCAAAACGACGACCCTTTTAATTGAGCATAAGCCTCCTATTTATAGGCAAAGGTGACTGCTTAATTAGGTTAAATACAAACCTTAATTACACTAAATATTTATTTTACGGTTGAAAACACCCTCACTTTATTTTTGCCTTCCATCAGCCTTGTGTCGCGACATAGCCTGGTGCATGTCACGACAAATAACTTCGAATATAAATGCTTATGCTCATTTAGCTGTGTTGCAACACTAGAAGCTTGTGTTGTGACTCGTTTGTCGTTCCTGATGCTTTTAAGCCTGAAAATAGGTGTCTTGCACACTTGATTAAACCGTTAAAAATACCTTAAGGTCATTATTGGCCAATAGGCCAACTAACTCAAAATATTACATAAAAATGATTATTTTGCAATAATTTAACTCTAATCTAAGAAATATGAATATGTTATAAAAGATGCTAAAATACCTAGAAAACAAGCTCGTTAAGTGCCAAAAAGTACTTAAATTACCACTATGATTTATGGTAGGTCAGATTCAATATACTTACCTCGATCATAGGTGAGCATATTAAATGCCAAGTGCACTAAGCACAAATATAGCTAAATAAAACACGTAACATTACAAGGCAAGGTAAGCATATATATATTCAAGTGTGAAACTATTATAACTATAACAAAAGCAACCAACGAACCGTACCATTACTTATGTGATCATATAATTCTCAACTCCTTCTAATGAACTACTCATCTATACCATATTTACTACATTTACAAAGGTTTGAAACATGGAATTTCAAATTCATTTTTTTCTTATTCAATCTCATATTTAATTTAACAACTCGCCCAATTTAACCTTAGTAAAAACAAACTCAAACACATGGGTGAACTACACCACACCAAGATAGCTTAAACCACACCAAAGCACATAAGTGCATAGCTCGAAATCATCAAATGCATATACATATATAAAAACATCCTTCCACCACACCAAGGTCTTCGTAGAGACAATGCATACTCAATGATCCGCAACAAATGTTGGATCTCAAAATGAAATAACATAGTATCCACCTTATTATCAAACCCATAAGGAAATGTGTATACAACCCTATAAGAATGCCAACCATATCTTAGTCTTTGTACCAAATTTACATGGGCATATACCTTTTACGAACATATGTACGTTTTGACAATTACGTCTTTCACTCCATAATTTATAGATTACAAGCCATAGCATAATATACAATACTTACTTCTCTTGTAACACATCAATAACTCATTATCCATTTATTTTGGCTTATTTCAACAAGCACAACACTTTGCATTATAGACATTATTCCTATTTCATTAATCAAATGAGGTTCATTCCACAATTTCATCAACTTATTTCTGATACTTAGTGTCTTCTTCCTAAAAATGTTAAGTTCACTGAATATTAAGCATATTATATAGCTAGTAACATTATAAACATGGTGACATATACAAGCACACATAGCTAACAAGGAAAAAAAAATTCCATAATAACTTACTGTAATATCTTGATTTTTAGTTGTACCGAAATAGGCGGTTCAGAACCCCATTTCTATAATTGAGCATATAAATATTAAATATGAATATTTATGGGGTTAATATAATAGAATATTGATGTTTGGTCTATCAATTTTGTCTGCTAAATAGTTAATTTAGGTGCAGGGACTAAATTGTAAAAGTCCAATAGCTATAGGTTTTTAATTGACCAAAGACTTAGGGATTTAAATTGCAATTAGCCAAATTTCCAAAATTTTAATTAAACCATTTTATAATATGTGATAGTGGATGATGATGGGATTCCATTAAGTTTGATTAAAAGTTAATTATGTTAAGTAAAGCATAATTTAATTAATTAAATAAAGTTAATTAACAACTAATTGATGTAAAATAGAAAATGTTAGTGAAAAATATCTCATCTTTCTCCCCTTCACTCTCCACCATTAATAGAAAACTAAGGAAAATCTTCAAGTTCTTCAAATATTCGGCCACTTATTTAGGTATGAAATTTAAGCCTTTTTCTTGTATTTTTCTTATAAATTTGAAGTCACGTGAGCTTGATTTAGCTAGCCCATGTACCAATTTGTAAAAATTTTAAAGTTTTTAGAAGTTTCCATTGTTAATTTCTTGATGAATTAGGCTTGGAATTGATAAACTTTAAGCTTAGATTAAGAAAAAGGACTAGATTGTAAATTTTAATTGTTAGTTTTGCACATAGGGACTAGAGTGATTAAAATGAAAAATTGTAAAGTTTAATTGTTATTTTTGTACATAGCTAGCCCGTGTATATGAAGTCAAATTTTAAATTGTGGTTAAAAATTTGAAGTTATGGCTATTTTTACTTTAGGGACTAAATTGAATAAAGTGTAAAATTTTAAGGGTATCAAAAAATAAAGTCATATAGGTTCGTTCATGTTATAGGATATTATGAAAATTTTTGGTATTGATGGATTGTATAAAATAATTGTATAGCTTAATAATTGAATCAAAACGGAAATAATCGAGACAAAGCTAAAATTGTTGATTAGTCCCTAAAGAATCAACTTGTTTGGTGTTTTGAATAGGTAAGTTCATATGGTATTTATTATGTTAGAATGTTATGCATTTGAATTGATATATATATGTGTGTGTTTGTTTATTATTTTGTTAGTTGTGAATTGGTATGAAAGGTTAGAATTGGACTAAATTGAACTGTGATGTTATATGTGTAAAAGATGCCCGTGTGAACTTAGTAAAGGGTTAGGATATGGTTGGCATGTCAATAGGTTGTTATGCGCACTTGTACGGGATTTATTATAGATGTTAACGAGATCCAACATTTGTTGCGAATTTTCTATATATATATGACCCAGGATTAGCTCATACGAGTAACTTGATGTCTGGTGTTAATGGTTTAGCACAGACGGTTAACCTCACATACAAATGTACTTAGTTCGGATGAGCAACTAGTGTGGTGTAGTTACTTGTGTATCTGAGTCTATTTACTAGGGTTCATCGAGCGAAACGGTCTATATGAAATTGAGAAATTGAAATGGGATGAAATGAACTTGATATCCAAATGGAAAGTCATTGAATGAATTGAGCGTGAAAAAATTTATTGAAGTAATGCCTTTTACATGTATGTGATTGTATTATTCCTTGATTGAATGTGTTTTTGAGATTAGTTACCTAAAGTGATATGAATTGGTATGTTAAGTACTTTTGGTATCATATGGTTTTGATTATAAACCAATGCTTACAATGTTAGTGTTTTGAATGCCATGTCTGGCCAAATATTATGCCAAGCTAAAGTAACTTTAAAATGTTAGGTAAGAATAAGGTAAGTATTGTATAATACATATGAACTTACTAAGCATCATATATGTTTACCGTGGTTACTTTCTATCCCTTGTAGATTGTCATCTTGTGGAACTCATCAAGCGGGATCGTCTTAAAGCTCACACTATCACCAAATCTGTAGTTATGCTATCATTTTGGTTCTAGGGTTGTGGCATGTATATTTATATAAGATGTCTTGGTGTATACCCTAGTATCTATAAGTCTTGGTGAATTGAAAATTTTGTGATAATTATGGAAAATGATGATTTTGAATGTTAAGCATGGCATGTGGTTTAGTAATGCATGATTTAGCAATGTTTGATGCCTTTAGAAATGAGGAATATGAGTCTATTTGATCTTTGTATATTAAATATAGTGAAATGAGGTAAGAAAAATAGCTAAGTTGGTGCATAACTAGAAATGACATGTTTGATGGTCTTGCTTGAGTTATGCATTTGGTGTATGATTGTTTTGGTCTATTTTAGGTTCATGTAGGTTTTTGAAAATTGAATTATATATGTATGTATACATGGAGCTTGATTGAATATGGTTGACATATTTAGGCAGATATTTGGGATTAAATAACTTAAGTGATGAATGGTTGAACTTGTAAGTTACTAAATAATTTGGTGGAATGTGTTCATGCTTGAATTGTGTTAGTTTGGCATGGTAAAATAGTTTTTATTTGGTGAATGATTTTATGATAGTATTTAAGGTTGGTTTGAAGGTAATTGAATTGTTATCAAATGTGCATTTTGCCAAAACAGGGGCAACGTCGCGACTAGGAGATTCTGTCGTCCAACCTCGTCTGATAGTGAGCAACATTGCGACATGGAGAGGTTTAAAATCACGATGTAACTCACTGACTTATGACGTTACCACATGGAAAACATGATGTCGTGATGTTGACCCGAGTTTTCCAAACTTCACAATTTAGTCCTATGTCATGCTCGGGTTAACAACAGGGCTTTCGTAAGCTTGAGTAGGGCCCAAAAATGATTGTGAATTACATTATGCGCTGGAATGTTATTTAATTATGTATTTAAATGTTGATAGGTTACATGATGTTTTGAATTTTATTAAATCGATGCTCGCAGCATCTCATAACTCGGACCTGACGATTGGGTCGGGTATGGAGTGTTACACTTAACCTTAAAAACACAAAATGAGTAGATTTCTTTCAATGCTTAATCAACAACTTTATCCTTTCCTCTGCTTGCTCCAATACCCTTCAATACTTTCTCTAATAATTCATACAAATCCATAATTAACATCATGAATTTAACAACTAATGGTCACTTAATGACCATTCAAACTAATGATAAATGTCATGGAATGCAAGGTCTCTTAATAACCCTTCAAACCTTATTACTTGAAATTCTCGTATCTATCAAATCTCTCAATTGAATTGAAATCCAATTTCGTAATTTTTTATTTAAGGACCTTAAACTATCACTAAATCTTAATTAACTCTATAATTTTCATCTTTTACACTTAGGTCTCTAATAAAATAATAAAAGCTTCTTAAGAAATACTTAAATTGACTAAGTCACAACTTCATCCACCACACCATCAACATGATTTTCACCTATCTTAAACTTAATCAACTCGGCAATTCATAAAATTAACTCAATCCCTTTACTCCCTTCAATGGTAACTTGAATCAACTTTAACAATAAAAAAAAATCTAGCTTATAAGTCAACTTTACTAAGTTAACTAGATTTATAATTCATGAAAATTTTAAAAGATTAGATTAAGTAACTTACTTAATTTTGGTCAGCTATGGAGAGTGAGTTTAATCCATTTCTTCTCCTCTACATTCGGCTATGGAGAAAGATGATGGAAAATTCTATCATCTCTCCACTAACACCTATGTTAATGCTTTGTTTAATGACTTAAGATAATAATGATATTACTAAGTGGCCATTATCTCATAAATTTTAAGATAGTGGAAATTGATGGATTTTATTCCTTCAAGCTATTAACCATAACTTAAATGTGGGTAAATTACCCTTTGATTATTAGTTTAATAGCATACTAAGGGCTTGATGAAATTCCCAATCTACTTTCACTAGTTATAAGGTCACTTACAACTTAGTTCCCATATTAAACTAAATAATGTGATTAATTAATTATTAACTAATTATATATTTAATTATTCAATTAAAATTTTTGAACTAACTCAACTTAGGTTGTTCAGCCTTAAAACCAAATTTTCTGACACTTTCGAAAAACGGGTCGTTACACCATGCGTTTGGGAGTAGGGTCTTTTTACCCCTTTCGTAAGCCTCCCCCCATGTGCCTAAGAGTATTACATTTGGGCCCCTCTGTGAACCCTTTGGGCTCTCAACATAGGTGAGGCATATTATCTTCATAAAAATCAGAGTTAAGTTAACAAGCAAATTTTATAACTAAAGGCACACACACTTTATTTATAACAATGAGTAATCCTCTCACTCATTTTAACAAACACTATGTGTTTATTAAGTCTAACGAATAGTATGCATCTCTTATATTTTATTTTACCAACGGATGGCTAGAACCTTTTCTATTTTACATGTCCAATTATTGTATCCATGATATACATAGAGCCTCTCCATTATATAAATTTGGATCATCTAATTGATAATTGCACCATTCGAGTATACATTATACATTTTTGAATTGTCGAGCTAATCAACACACCGCCTGTTAAATCACAAAGCGAAGTTTATACAAATAAAACATGAACAGAAACACCATCCGCTAACGCATTATTAAGGGTACAAATGAATTTCAATAGCCTCGCAAGGCATCGTATATTCTCGGGTCATCTAATCAGTAAATTGTATCTTCCGCCTCGCTACTTTAATTTTAATAGTTACCACCCGCCATGGTAACTTGTAAATGGTCTCAAGGCACAATCACTTTATAACCTGCCTTTCGACTGGAGGGCACATTGTTATATCCCTACCACAATTTGAACCCAGTTGGACCCTCCATTGGGCCATCTAGGACCCCATGAGTGGCATAATTAGGTCGGAGCCTTTTCTTACCTATAAATACCCCAATGATGAACATAGGACTCCTCTTTACTCAAAACCCTAATACGATAAGCATTCATTCTAAGTCCCTCTACTTGTTCGACTCTCGATCCTAGAATGAGTGAACTGGCCTTCCTTAACACTCCCCTCTCCTCCTCCTCTATCTAACCATTTTAACATATATGTATTAAATATTTTTTATCATATTACTGCACTAATAAAAATAATAATACAAAAAGAAGAAGCAAAGCTCAAATTTTAATTATTTAGGAGAAATTATCGAGCAAAACTATCAAAATTCAAATTAAAAGTGCATCACATCACCCCCAATAAAATTCAGAAAACCCCATAGTGAACCAGCAAAGCACTCACCCATCCCCAAAAAGGAAGCAGAGACAAAAAAAAGCTTAAAAGAGAAGCAAGAAGACAAGAAAAGGGTAGCGAATCTTTTCTTCTTTTGCCTTCAAATAAATAATATGTAAATTAAAAAAACTGACCACAAATCCTTTTGGTTATAGAGAAGTGTGTCCATTGTGTGAGTGAGGAGTTTGGCAATAGTAATTTTTAATATTTGCTACTAAAGTTTTATTTTAAGATCAAATCTTTGTTGGAGTGCGTTTATTCTCTTCCATGGAATTGATGCTTCCACGTTGGCAGTTATTTTCATAAAAGAAATAAAAAAAGGCCAGCAAAAGAAAATCAAAGCTTAGTAGAATAAAGAATAGAAGGCAAAAAAGCTAAACGCCCGTGCCTTACCTATTCAACAGTTTTTCTGGGATCCACGATTTTCAATGTTTATTTTCCTAATAAATTATATATTGACTCTGTGATTTTATGTAAATACACATTGTACAATTATTAAAAAGAATGTAATTTAATTAGTTACTGTATGTTTAACTTTTTCATGTTTTATATTAAAGTAAACAAATAAATGTTTGAATGCTTTTTTTTTTTAATCTGACAATAGAACTAAAGGAGTAATTTAATTTTTTTTATTATAGGAATGAAATATAAAGATTTGATTTTGGATCACGAAAATGCCAAATGAGAATTCTAACAAATGCCCCA
>CM025152.1:12800147-12812938 GCA_013467495.1 Gossypium gossypioides
AAATAGTAGTTGTATATCCTGCAGGAGTTGCACTGAACACTAGCAGAATACTAAAGCAGTGGAAGCCCCCGAGGCATTCAATACAGCAGTGGCATAGGCATCAGATTTTCATGCAGGTGGTGTTATCCGGGCACTTGCCAGTGGTGTTGCCACCATAGAGATCATAGGTTTTTTGCCTGGATTGATAACTTCTGCGTAGTAGGCATCCTACAGTTAGATTATGTTAGCTGCTGAGAAATTTTCTCTCAACTGTCTGGCTTATGATGTATCAATTCCATTTCCTAGAAACTAAATTTGCTGGAACACTAGAAACAGAATCTTGATATTTCATTATTTTACAGGAAAGAAAACTGAAGCTTTATTATGTCTAGTTTACATGAAATTATCATGCCTAGGAGAACTAACTAGAAAGATACAAACCTTCCATTGTTATATGTCTCCATTGACATCCAATAAAAGTGATGGCAGAAAAATAAGAAAAAAAAATGGGTAAAGTACTAGTCATCAACCAACTACTCAACGGAAATAGTCATGGTACATGCGTTCTGCATACCACTCTGTCAGCAAGCCTCCTTATGCAGCAAAATCAAACTGTATCAGAAAGTATTCAAACTGCCTCGGTTTAACCTTTCTTGCCAAACATGTCACAAACTTGGTAGAATAAACTTCCCCATCCTTGCACTTTCTCTAGTCGCTCTTCACTGTATAACATTACCTCTCTCTTGTAACTCTAGTGCTTAAACCCTTGGCTTTGAACAAAACATTCAGTATCCAAAAAAAATTTTATTTTCCTCAACTTGTAACCTCAACAACCTCAGCTTCACCGTCACTATAATCTCCCCAACACTTGCTCAATTTTGCATCAACTTGTATTTCACTGCAAGCTTCTTTTGCCAGAGTAACACCACCAGTCACAGGAAGCACATCTGCAGGCTTTCCTTCATTTTCAAGAAGCTTGCTTTCATTGTCTAAAGATTGATCTTCTGGTGGTTTCTGCTCACTTGATTGATTTTCACCTTCAACATATGTGGAGGAAATCTCCGGAGTCTGCTCTGCTAGTAATTCTCCACTTCTGTTTTCAGCTTCAATATCAACAGTTATAACAGCTGGTGATTCTACTGATCCTATTGGGGACGTGAGAAATCCATTTTGTGTCACAGCAATACCATTTGGTGTCATTGGAGGCATCGGGTAACCATTTGGCGAAATTGGCATACCATTCGTAGAAGCCAAAAATCCATTTGGAGAGACAGGGTAGCCGTTAGGAACCACCCAAGGTTGGCCAGGTACAAACTCAGCTGCATGTGGATTCATTATTCTCGGAGGACTGTAATGGTTCCCTTCTCCAGAATGTTCACTGCTGTGGTAGCTAGACTTGTTTCGTGGAACCCGATTTCCAGATCTGTTATAGCCTCCAGAGAGTCTCGGTCCATATGGAACTCTAGCTGTTGCAGATTGATGAGGTGATCTACGGGCAGAGTTGACTTGAAGCATTGGAGGAATATGCACGGGAGGGGGCAGGAGTCCTCCATGGTCCTTGAAACTCGGAACTGTGATGGAGCTAAAAACTGGAATTGTTGATGGATTAAATGGGGGTGCAGCTGCAGAAAGTTTCTTTGTAGTCTCTTTACCTATCTCCGATTCCTCCTGCTTTTCTCCTTCAGTTGGCAACTGCTTAACACTATCTTCAACTGGCAGATCTTGAGGATCTTCATCAAACAATTTTCCTGAGGGAATAGAGGCCTCTTGCTCTAGTGACCGAGCTGTATTTTCAGTTACAAAATCCGACGGTTCTGGGTTGGAACAAGTAACTTGACATTTGTCTAAAGATCCAATTTCCGATGCTTCAGTTTTTGAACAAATAGTATTCGACTCCTTGGAAGAATCATAATGTGCAGACCCGTTAGCAGCTTCCTCTTTGATGGTTTCAACACCACTTTTGACTTCTACAGTCCCAGCTTCTATTTTGTCTTCAATTGCAGTGCCGCCTTTTTCCAGGGAAGCTTCAGTCATCACTGATTCACTTATCTGCTTTTTTCTTTCTTCATTAACAGTGCTTTTCATTTCTTCCTCGGAACCTAGAAACTCTTTGTCTCCAGTTGCTTTCGGTACTTCTTCACTAGCAACCATTACTGTTGCCACATCAATAGGTGTGACATCTGGTGCTGTCTCCTGGCTTGTCTGAGCATTTTGTTCTGGAAGAGGATTTCCTTTTGGCAACTGCTCTGCAACTGCCTTTACAATTGTCCCAGGTGGTGCCAAAGCAACTTCTTTGTAGGAGAATAGTTTTCCAGCTGCCTGCACACTGATTGGACTTGCTACTTGAGTAGGCTTGGTAACTTGATCAGTTGAAGCTGGGCTACCTGGGGCTGATTTTGGGTTTACCAGTTTTTCCACTCCACTAACTGCACTCCTCAGGTTATTGAACTTTGGACTGAAGCTTGAACTTTTTACGAACTTTTTGGAAGCAGGAGGACTAGGTCCAGCGGAAGCAGTAGGCTCATTGGGGCTTGTTCTCGGAGATGTGAAATTATTAGGCTTTGCACGGTATCTTGAGGATTGGGACACATTCATAAAGTTTGTACTCAGTTTGGCTAGACTTGGCCTCCTTGAAGCAGAAGATTTACGAGCTGCAGGTGAACGACCTTTAGGAACAGCTTCTTGCCAGCCTTCATCTGAGATGTCATCCTGTTCTGGGTCAACAATTTTAACCAACAACGGCTTATCTGCTTGCACTGAATCAGGTTTTTCATTACCAGACACGAATTCAGCTTCAGATTTGTTTTCTTTATCACTAGAATTCTCTGTAACAGGATAAGTTGGTGATGGAATCTCATCATTCTGATATTCATTGGAGGTTGTCTCCCAATTTTGGCCTGGTTTGCCTCTAATCTGTTCGTTGAATGAAAATCTTTGTTTAGATATGTTGTCAATGAGATAACAAATAAGCAAAAGGACATGTTAGGTGACAAACCTTTGCACGGGCTTTCTTTTGGGCATCTCTCACTCTCATATCTGCGTCCGGGGTTATATAATCCAAAAGATCTGATACACTGATACAAAGTAGGAAACTAATGTAAATAATTCTTACCAACACCTAAAACAAATGAGAGGTGCAAAAACACAAGGAGACTCCGCAATTAAATCTATCTCTAGTATAAGGGGTTTCCTTTGAAGAAGTTCATTCATTCTCAAAAGGTTAACAACAAAAAATTGTCCAACAATTATAACAGCAAAATACAAGTAAAGATCAGGAAAACTTTCAAGCCCACAGTTCAAACATTTTGAATCGTCTTGAACAAAACATGGATTCAACTGAATTTATTCTGCTAGTAGATTGTACCTTAAGTGGCCTTTGCTGGAGATTGATGCATCAGGCTTCGGAGTACCATTCCGTGCAGCTTCTTGCTGCTCTAAAGCCTTAGACTCAAAGTACTCAAGCCATGCAGCCGCATCCTTCAGAAGAAAAAAATATCAAATTACCTTAGGACCAGTAATCACAATACAATTGGATTTAATCATAAAGCATCAAACATCAAATTACCTGTGTACGTAGGTCCTCAGACCCTAGTTTTGCCTGCAATATCTGTAGTGTAGTTTGTTCATGTTGAACACTTAAGGAGTAAGCTTCCATCAAGGAGAGGGCAATAGCAATGGCATGGTAGCTGGCAGCAGTCTGTAAAAGCCAGAAACACATTAAACATGTACCTTATTTCATGTCTACTTTCAAGTGAATTTAGATTGAGATTCTTTTGTGTTAATTTTGTAGAAAGATGCTCAAATTCAGAATAAAAGTTTCAGTTCATTCAGTAAATACAGTATTCATCTTAGTAACGAACATAATTCAGTCTAGCACATCTAATTAAATAACAGACAGACAGATTAATTCACACTCAGTTGTTAATATGATAGTTTACCTGTATATGATCAGCTCCAAGTAGTCTTTGGTTGCACTTGAGAGCTTCATGGAGATATCTAAGAGCAACATGAACATTTCCTAACCCTTCTTCCATCATTGCTACATTAATATAGGTGGCTGCCGTATTTGGATGAGATGGTCCACATGTTAAATGCAAAAGATACAATGCACGATTTACATACCTAGAATGAGAAAAAGGACAAGATTAGACCCAAATTCTAATACAGTATTCATTCAATGACGTGTCTTACAATGAAAGTCATATGACAAAATATTAGAACATTTGCTTCTCAAAGACACAGGCTTTGCTTCTCAAGAACCATGTTTCAATTCTCATGGGCATAAGTTTGCGGCTGATCTAAGTTTTCCTAATAATTTCTACCAACACCACTCTTAGGACACAAATACCGTCACTGGAAATGCTAAGCCTCATAAAATATTATTTTTATGAGGTATAAGTTCTATGATTACTATAATGATTAACATTTATGAAGTCAGTAACCATATAAAAAATGGATGTTTATGAGCTTCACAATATTAGCACCTATATTCTTTAGGACGTACTAACTTTTTAATGCAATATAAAATTTTCAATCACCCAGTTAACAATTGAGAATGACTAGTTTGATCAGATTATAGCTGATAATGGTCAACTTAATCAAAGCTGAAATTCTTGATGTTATTGAACAAAATTTGAACTTTTTTACCTCTATAAGAATTCCTAAGCACTAAACAGAAACAAGAAAAACACTATCAGATTTCAATGTATTCATAAACCTAAACACAATCTATCGCATGATTAAGTATATGACATAAATTCCGCAGCACTTGAATTCCAAATAAACATGTATTTTCTATATCATATGTGCATAAGCATAACTCAATGTCTTCCCCTCTTGATCAGTAGCATGCATTCTTTTGACAGAAAAAAGAAGGTTTACTTCCTCTTTCCGTTAAGGCTTAGGACTAATTTTTAATCTCAAAGTTAAAAACAATGGGAGCTAAAGCAAATAAAGTTAAAAACAGTGGGAGCTAAAGCAAATAATTCCTTTAACTAGAAAGATGTAAAAGCATACTTTAATGCTAACTCTGTATGTTGAAGGCGGTAATAGAAGACAGCTAGGTCTCCATAACTCTTCATCGTGTCAGGGTGGTCAAGACCAAGCTCTCTTTCATTGATATCCAATGCTTTCTGCTGATAAATTGTTGCCTAAATAAAATGAAAATAGATCAGTATATTGCACAACAGGGAAAGAATTATTGATCCGGGATAGAGATCAAAAGGTAGTAGCATATTTCTAGCAAGCACCAATCCTTGGTTCAATACTTCAAGAATCAAATATATAATATTTAAAAAGAATATACCAAAATTGCCTAAGAGACAAAATTCCCAAAAATTAAAAGATGATTTTCACTTTATTCTGTTTTACATCTTTTGGTAATCAGTGGATTTCAATAGGTACAAAAGTTTGAGTCATTTGGTCATGTGTTGCATGGATAGAAATGTTAAAATATTTTAAAGCAAATACCTGATTAAAGTCCCCAGTATGGTAAAGCACAACAGCCAAAAGACTGTATGCTCCTGCAGTCATCCGATGGTAAGGACCACAAACCGACACAAGTTTTGAAAGTGCCTTTAAAATCAAAAGTCAAATATCGGCTTAGATGTTATTTATATATTGCTGAAGAATAAAGCATTTAAAACAACATACAGAGAGATACTTCATCATACCTTAGTGCCATAATTGACAGCATCCTCCAATTTACCTTTATCCAGAGAAGTCTTGGATGACTCCAATAGCGTACGACCATCTGCTGATGAACATGCAACATGCTGCGGGAATGAAACAATGTCAACCAAAGTCCAAAGTAGAACTGGCAAGACAAATTTTCCAATTTTAAATTCCATTTAGTATTTAATTACCTTGTATACGGGGACCATGCTTATGATATCAGACTTCCTAAAAGGAAATGGGGTATCCATGTCATAGTCCCTAGGAACAACCTCAAGCCCCACCTGAGAAATTATTATTTCATTTAGAAATGGAGATGAAGCATACATCTTAAGACTCCACATACTATGCCAAGATGACTGTACCTTATGGGATAATCCACGAAGAATGGCGAACTTTCTCAGATCCTGACAGCTTTCTGATTTCCACTGCCACCCAAACCTCTTTGAAAGAAAGGTATCCACCCATTTCCATTTTAGTTTTTCATCATTAGTGACATCCATGTCACCGTTTTCAGCTGATGGTGTTCCCAACAATATATTGAAACATGCCGCTATTGATGCAGCCAAATCATCAATACTTTCAACTGATGACACAACAGCCTGTAACACGTGTTTATAGGCTCGAACAACCATTTCATGTATACAGAGTGACTGAACATGAGGCAGCTTGTCTGCAAGCTCAACCTGAAATGACAGGAAAGAAGAAAAGGTGAGGATAAGAGATGGGGGAGAGGAGATGTCAAATTTTCATCAGTATTATAGCTCACTAATATGTAATAATATAGAAAGCCAAGCCTCCTATCTGCCGTACAACTTACATGAGATCAGATACTCTTGAAAAAAAGGAAAAAGAAAATTCATTTCAAGATAGTTTTGGACAATAACATGGAAGACCAAAATATCCTGTCAATTCTGACCACAGTTACATGAAACCATTTTTTTACGGTACAGATAGAAAAAGAACACAATGATCTTATAAATGCATTAATTAACATAACTGAGTTGGAAAAAATTACCAATAAGAGTTCAGAACAGCAATCAGTAGAAAATTTTATTAATGGCATGGTTATAAAGGGTATGTTTCATATCTATGTTGGGAACTGATAATGACATGATTGATCCCTACTTATGTTTCATATCTGGAAGCATCCACGAAGAAAGAATTATTTGAGAAGAAAAAGGGGAAAAAGTCGCATTGCATTGCCGATTTTCCTGCATTTTTTTTTTCATGATTTATTAGGTTGAAGATGTATAGCAAATTAGTTTTGTTTATTGTAGATGTTGAAGTACAAGATTGTGTGCAAAATAGATGTTCTTAAATTTTCATGACTTTATCAGCCATGACAGATTGGAATAAATCTAACTAAAATCTTAATGTAGTTTTCAAAACTAAATAAGATATAAGACCTCTCTAGCCCCTGTCAATTTCGATATTAACCAAATTGATCCCTCTAAAAAAATCAGAGTAATTTAATCTCTATCTATTTTGAGAGTTAATCTCTATCAATTTCAAGAGTGAGAAACTAACAACAACTAATCACAAAGTTAATGTTTTTGTCAATTGTACATATTTTTCATTGATATAACAATAAATTTAGCCCTCAAAGTTTACATATTCTGTCAATTTGGTCTTGATTTAACAAATTTAGCCAATAACATTTACACATTTTATCAATTTGGTCCTGATTTAACAAATTTAGCTTGAAACATTTACACATTCTGTCAACATTTACACAAAATATATAAACATCGAGAATTAAATTTGTTTTTATACCAATCAAAATTATGTGCAATTGACAGAAAACATTAGCGTCATGTTTAATTGTCCTTGGTTGCTCACTTTCAAATTTGATAGGAATTAAATTGCTCCAATTTTTTTGTGAGGGACCAATTTGCTCAATATAAAAAATGAGAGGTCCCGAGAGGTGTTTTTCCCAATAAATAAATAAAGTAATTTTGGTCTTGGCCCTTTAATTGGGTATTGTTCAACAACTTCAAAAAGGTGAAAACAATTGAGACAACCTATATTCCTCTTTTTATTTTATTTTATTTATTTATTATCTTTTGAGGTTGGATTGCACTAGTCTAAAAACTATTCAGATTAACTATTCAAAAGAAATTACATTTTCTTCAAACATATTGTACAAGGTGCATGACCTAATTATCTCCAACAATCATTTACCTTAATCATCAAAATATATTATCTTTTGACATTTGGTTGACATACTTTTTGATATAATGGCAGAAGAAAAATAATACCATTGTATTAACTTTAATTATTTGTTGGATAATTTGGAACCATTAATATTACTATTATTTTCTTTTTGTTTCTTTGTGTTTCTTGCTACGGGCATAAAGAATGTATTATTTGGCTGGACTAGGAGTAATTGGAATTTCAGTAAGAAAGCTGACGCATGTTATATAGCTATATGAACATATAGATATGTGAGTGACAGAAAAATACTGAGATGGCTTATTTACCACACGCCCCAGGGAACACATTTGCAAACCCCTTGTATGCATAAAATCCGTCAAAGTCCTTCCATCAACTGGTGAAAGTTCAAGGGAGCCAAAATCTGCCACCTAGAAGATTTGAAGTCATACCAGCAAAATATGTTATGCCCTAAAACATCTCAGAGAAAAAAGGAACATTGATTGATAAGGAACTAACCAATTTTGGAAGAGCAGTATCAGCATAGTACTTATGTGCCATTTCAATCAACTCTTCAGGAGACTGGCATATAAACAGACAGAAATATTAATATATAAAAAATAAAAAAACTTACAAGCACCATGTTTTTCTTTATTTTGAGAGAGCGAGATACAGAACTGCTTAATGTGTAAGAATTTTAGTAGTCATTGTTCTGGGAAAGTTGCAACTAACCTTAAGGTGAAAGCCGGTTTCTGATTCTTTTAGTCTCAAATATGCTGCTTCAGGAAGCAGTTTTTTCCACATCATTTCTATTTCCTCATCTTGCTTCTCAAGTCCCTTTTCATTACTGACTTCTGATTTCTTCTTCATATCAGGTTTGTTACCTGCAGAAACCTCCATATTCTGATCATTTTTACCACCTTTGGTGTCTGTTTTCCTTTTTATTTCCTTCAGCAGTGCACCCTGCTTTCCGAGACCCTTCACAGCAGGCTCTGGCTTAACATCTTCATTTTTCTTGGACTCGGTTTTCCCTGAAGCTTGATTTTGAAGATGTTGCACCCAGCATGCCCCTAGCTCCCATCTGATAGGCTTGGAGTTATTAGAGGGTTCATTCTGCAACTTCTGCAAACTAGCCTCCAACACTTTCCTCACTGAAGCCCTAGCAGAATGCAAGCTCCCAAAATCTGTACTCTGTGATCGTTGAGCTGATGCAGGCGTGGATGACTTGTGCAATAGCATCCTTAAGCTGAAAAGTATTTGTAAGAAAGAGGCATTAAGATCTCACAATCCTATAGCATAAGCTTGGGGTCATAGATACCAATGCATTTGATTTTTTTGTTTTTCCAAAATTAAGTGTGTGCACATTTCCCTTTGTGTATGCATTCATACTTTGATTTTTCTGTGTTATGGAGGGATAGTTGGTGCATAAATGTCTTTGTAATGAAATGGAGACGAAATAAACATTGACCTATTGACATTTAAAGCATTTGCCCCTCCTTCAGGCTGGTCCTCGATGTCAATTTCTTGAGGAATGGGATTCCCCTCCCAATTTACTTCAGCTGAAACTTTTGCTAAAGCTGTATAGCCACAATGTCTTACAACCACAACACCTAAGGTAGAAGTATCCTACAAGACCAAAACAAAAAGAAAAAGTAAATTTAGCAATGCATAGCCTCTTTCTCTGGTCCGTCGTAATCATCCAGCAAAAATTGTTCACTCACATGAACAGTTGCACTCTCATCAGCAGTTATGCCTTTAAGTAAATTTCTCCGAGCCAGCTCCTCTTGTGGCATTCCTAGAACCTGACTCCCCTCATTTTTACAATCTAATTTCACACTTGCATCAGGAACATCTCTTGTCACCTTAATAATCAAATCTCCCACTTTTTCTTCATGCAAAATTGAAGCAGAAGGGCCATTTAAAGCATTCTGATTGATTTCAATGATGTTCTTGATTGCCGCAATTGCTTTAAAAACTGAGGTGTCAACAAATAAACTATGAAGTAGAAAAGCTTTCCTATCTCGTATTTGCCTCTCTTCTGCTGTTTTGCAAGGCATAGCTGCCAAAATTGCAAACTCTTTTCCCCATTGCCTATTGTCATGTTTACCATCTCTTCCTTGTCCACCTCCATTTCCTCCCCAATTTTCATCTTCCACCGGAAGTGGGGGAAAAACTGACGGATTATCCGCTACTACGGGAGGAACAACCCATGTATTTGCCCGAAAACCGTAAGGAAGGTTGCCAAACTGCAATTTTAAATACAAAAACGATAAGAAAATAAAACAAACGTGAGTTCCCAACCATATTCTTGTAATCCATATAAAAGATGCAGCAACTCAATGGAAGACTTTACATACTTTATTATGCTCAGCGAAAGCTTTCATAAGAGCCTTGTACGCCTGCAAGGTAAATCAGTGATCCTCGCCATAAATAAATCATATACACAAAAAAAATTCAAAGAAAAATGAAACATATTCAAGGAGATGCAATGGAACTTACAGCATCAAAAACCCTGCTAATCTGCTGCAGAAGAGTGACTAGAGAGTGACAGAGAAGCGGTCGCTTTCCTGCTGGGTAAAACCCTTTCCGAGAAGCAACTATGGTCATCGGCTTCCCACTACAAACTCGAACCTACATTTTTAGTTGGATTCCATAGAATCTAATTAGCCCCAAATTTTGAAAAAAATAATCAAAGAAAAGGGAACAATTGATGGTATCACTTATACTCCACAGTGAACAGAACGAAAACCCAAAAAGGAAATAAGAAGATCAAGTTAAAGAATCCCACTTACATCAATTTGGAAAAAGTCATCTTCTGTTTTATCCTCCAGGAAGGGACGACTCGATCTTCTAATATCTGTAAAATATAAAATGAATAAGAAAATAATTTCGACATCGAAAATGAAGAAAAGAGTGCACACCTCTAAAAAAATATTACATTGGATAGGAGGAGTGAGGTGAGAGAAGGAGAAGAAATCGTAAAACTGGCCAAGCCGCGGCGGAGGACACATCGACACAGCCGCCGCAGTCGCCTCCGGTTTTTCTTTCGCCTTCGAGTTGTCGGGAGATTCAACCCCATTGGTTGGAGCGTCGTCGACAGCAGCCGATTCCTTAGAAGATGATTCTTTGGGAATGGTTCGAGTAGCCGATTTCGGCGAACCAAAGGAGGTTGTGCAGGCAACAATGTCGAGGAGTTGTCGGATGTGCGCGACTGCTAGGTCCTCCGTGTAGTCCTCTTTACCAAGTTAAAACTGTGTGGGTTAGAATTAGGTGAAAACATGAGTAACTAAAGAAACTATAAGGTAACTGCCGGATGGGGAAGGTACCTTGGACGATGGACAGCTGACAGGGTTTAAGAGACACGATGTCCACGGATTCCTTAAGTTGATTTCCTCGTACCTGTCGAAACACAAGGTATCAAACCATTGATGAAGTGGTTAAAGCTGGTCTGGTTTTTATATTTTTATTTTTAATTTTTACCTCGTGAGACAGGGAGATGTTGGTCAAATGACATGTCTCAACGTGGACCCCTAACAGTTTTCTTATATCCAAGATCTTGTCAGAAGATATTCCCTGCGTTAATGTAAAAGGAACAAGTTTTATTATCTGAAAAACAAAAAACTCGACCAAACAATATATATTAAGATCATTTTTTGAATGGTATGAGAAAAGATTTTACATTCCTCCAACAGTGTGAAAAATGAGCATAAATTTTAACGTTTACTTATGAAATTTTATACATTATGTTTGCAAAATATAGTTTAACATCTATATATAGAAATATATAAGAGAAGAAGGGAGGGATACCTTGAGGGTGACTTGGGATTCTTCAGGTGTTTCTACGGTAATTTCGATTACAGTAGGCAAAACTGTGAGCAAAATAAAATCCGGAGATAAGGTTTCCTTTTTCTAAATATTAAAAATCCACGATTTTAGGAACAAAAATTGTGAACCATAAATGATGATAGGGATAGGATAAGATAATATTTTTGAACCCTACGATATACTAAGGTCATATTAAAATGTCAAAGCAACAAATACCGATCAAAATCAACGTATCTCGGCATGATTACCGAGTTTTCTTGGGTTTTCCTTCATTTTCTCAGAGAATGGATTGGAGAGTGAAAACAGTACCTCTCTCTTCTTTTTTCTTCTTGTCTCCCTTAGCTTTGTGCGCTTTCATCTTGCCTGTCTTGGGAGCCATTTGTGCACCACAATTGAGGGATTGTTTATAAAGATATGGAATTTGTTTGGCAGCTTCAATTGATTAATCTTGGACGATAATAACTATGACCCAGATTGAATTTATCGACTACTTTCTCTTTGCATGAGAAAATCTCCGTCTAAACACTCAAACCACCAAATACTGATTGCTAGAAGGAAAATAAAAAACGAACCCACAGTCTAACTCCAGAGAAGCAGAATTTTGTTTTTCTTTTTCAAAGAAAAAATGTAAACAAGAGCATTGAAAAGATAAGATAATGTTTGGGAAGAGAGAAAATGAGGGGTGGATAAGATAAGATAAGCCCCTCGTCCAAGTCCTTTTGTTGTGATACAAATAGAAGGAAGAAGTAGAAATGGGGCTGGTACTGAGAGAATATAAATGAGTGAGAAAGGGAGAGTGTTCCGTTTTGATGCTAAGGGAAGAAGATATATAAAGAGAGAGGTGGATAGGATAAGGTGAGCCCTTAACTCCTTTTCTTGTACACAACAAGCAATCCAAAAGCCAAATGAAAATGTAAGGCTAGCAATTTCAGGCCTCTCATTTTTATTTCTTTCTTATTTTTCAACTTCTTCCTTAACACCTCAACCTCATCATCTGTCTCTCTGTTCCTTTTGTTTTTTTCTTTTTTCTTTTTTTTTTTTTAATTTCTTTTCCATCTTCTATGGCTAGATTTTGGAAGGCTGTGATTGGACACTAGAAGCTGCTATATAGGTGGTGGGATTACCACCGTTACCTAAACATGATAACATTTTCATACATA
>CM025152.1:12820819-12836997 GCA_013467495.1 Gossypium gossypioides
GTGATTTTCGTCAAACGTCACAATAAGACTTAAAACGCATCTACAACTAAAATAAAAATAAAGCAGTCCAAAGAGTCCAATAATTACAAAACTCTCAAAAAATAATCTTTAAATCAAATAAAACCATTATTTAAAATAGTTCATGAACTCTTGGTCACCGTGAGACTCCGTCGCACTGATCCGCCTAAGTTTGTGGATTACCTGAATAGAACAGACAAAAAAATGTGAGTTTTCGCAAACTAAATGTGTAACTCAATAGAAATAGACATGCAACATACACAGATTTTCATGATCAGTCAGATACAAATTAAGACCTAAGTCCTTAACAGATATAGTTATCAGAGTCAGATAAACACAGCAGATATAGTGAGTCCTACCCCCATCCTCTACACACCATCTCTGACCATCCCATCACACCATGTGGGGTTAAAAACACCCACCCATCCCTACACACCATATAGTGTTGATGCGGTACATCATAGATAATATGCAGTCAACCTGCCAGAATATAGGCGAAGTGTCACCATACAGATCACTTCCTCCATATATACAAGCCTCACCTCAAACACGAATACAAAATACAAATACAGAAACAACAGATTTAACATGTTTAACATGCTTGTATATAGATAACAAACATACTTAAACAGTACAGTCATACATACATTTAGTATCTTACTCAGATCAATCTATCAGAATATCATAGCACACAAAATAAGGTTTGGTTAGCCCTTATCGACCCTACAGAAGGCCCACAATTGATCGAAACGACCGTGCGACCCTAGGGAAATTTTCAAAATTATAGGCCCATATGCCCGTGTGGCTTGTCCGTGTGGGCCCACACGTCCAGATTGACCTTGCTACTGTGGCCCACACGGCCTAGCCCAAATCCCACACACCCGTGTGGCATGCTCGTGTGGGCCCACACGCCTATGTGGCCCACACACCCAACTTGGCCTAGCCCGTGTGGCCCACACGGCCACACTCACACCATCACATGGTTTTGTCTTGCGTAAGGCCACACGACCACACCTTTACCAGTCAAACGGTCGTGTCTTGCACACGACTGGGCACGCACCCGTGTGGCATCGACAGTGCCCTTTTTTGGCTTTCACTGAACCTTAATTTTTCGTGTTTAGGGTGCACACCTAGTACGATTCAGATGCTACAGCAATGCCGAGCCTTTCGAAACCTAAAAATAGCATCCCATTGACCAATTAGCTATCAATTTATGAATCGACACATAACCTGAAATAACACACATAACTTACCGATAACACAAACAGACACTAGCGTGATTTAGGCTGTCAGAGTAAGACTTCACTACTCACAACTTTCTTCTACACCATAAATTTGTAGAAATCAAATCCCTTATAACATCAAATATGCTACTACAGAGAGAAAACATCAACACAACTTACCGAAACCGCTACTCAAAACAAAAGTAGCCCCTCTTATCTAAATCACACGAAGAGCACCAAAAATAAACGTATAACGCAAGGAACAAAGAAAATTACGAATAGATTAGAAAGGGGGAAAACAAAAGAAAGGGGGGAAAATGGAGGAAGAAAACTTATGTCATAATTTTAGAGGAGAGAGAGGAACTGAAATTTTGAAAAAACTAAATTAAATTAAACTAAATCTAATAATATCTATCCTAACCTCCCACTAACCACTAAATCCCACTAACCCACTAACTCTCAACTCCTTCAGACTTGCACTTCTACCGAACCTCTATCACAACACCGAAACAAAAATAACATCCATGCTCTTACAGGGAATCAAACACAGGACCTCCAGCAAACTAACTCCTTACCACTCAAATCAACAGGCTCATTCTGATATGAGTTTACTAAAAATAAAACATAACCCAACCCACTAAGGTTAAGGCTAGGACCAAAAATAACAATTTTTTTCCAAAAGAGAGACTTGAACCCAAGACCTCACACACACACCCAGAACACTTAACCACTAAAGCAGACAGATACTAGTGTCAGATTTCACAAAAATAAACTTAAATTATTCAGGGTGTTACAATGTTAATTCAAGTAAATTATGTTTAAATGCACTAACATGTGTTGTTGATGGTGCTTAGGCTTGTGTCAAGCTTGTGGTTGGATTATGTTATGCTTAATCTTAATGTTATGTATTGAAATGGTAAGTTATGTTCATGTTTCTCGAACTTACTAACAATTATGTGATTACGTAGTTTTATTTTCTATTTTTATAGATAATCAAAAGCTTGATTGGTTTGGAAGCTCGTCGGAGATCTATCACACTATCCAGTGAATATATCGGTAGTTTTTTATGTTTTGGCTAAGGTTATAATGGCATATATAGGTGGACTTGTGTTTGATGTTAGTTGGAAGTTGATTGATGATTTTGACATCTATAAGTTGTTTTGGTACCATTTTGATGATGGTTGAATTGTCTCAATTTAGTGCTTGTGATGCATGAATGGTGTGGCTCAAATTGTAAGTTTATGTTGAAATTGTATAGGTCAAGATATGGTATGTTTTGAGATGGAAATGAACTAGATGTTTATGAATGAAATGTTGAAAAGTATATATATGTTTAGGTAAATTTGTATGTTTACATTTTTTGGTGCCTTGTACTATTGAATTGGTCATTTCATATTGGTTTTGGTCATGTTATGATGACTCATCATGTGCTCAAAATGCTTTTAGGTGGTTGCTTGAGCTGGTGTTGAAAACGGCTTGAATTTGGCCAATTTCATGTCCACACGGCCTGAGACATCGGCGTGTGACTTAGTCGTGTGCGACACATGGCCTGGTGACACAGTAGTGTGTCCCCTATAGGTTTTAATGCATACAAGTGAGGCTGTTACACGGCCTAGCACACGGGTGAGGACATGGGCTGGAACACGGCCGTGTGTCCCTATTTTGATTGTTGCACAACCTGAGACACGAGCGTGTGTCTCAGTTGTGTAAGGCACACGGCTGTGTAACCCTTGTAGTCTAACTTTTTCTTAAATTTTTCAAATGTTTCAAATTTAGTCCCGGATTGTTTCTAAAGTATTTTTAGGGCCTCGAGGGGTTGATTAAGAGACGATATATATGTGAATGAATGGATTATATCATGTTTATGTCAATGTTTGAAATGTATATATAATGTTCAATTTGTATAGTAATGCTCTGTAACCCTATTTTGGTGACAGATACGAGTTACGGGTGTTACACAACAATTATGGCATATGTGAACGTTAGCAAGTGTGCTGATAAGAGGTCCAGCCAAGATACAATGGCAATAGAATTATGTAAGAGTGTCTGGTATATGGGCGTACGTGGGAAAATAGGGTTTTCTTTTAAAATATTAGAAAATATGTATCCACCATTAAGAGCCCGCCTGAGGCATTGAGGAAGTAAGACAATTCTCCAAATTCTAATTCTAAGTGTCTCTTGGCAAAGAGGTTGCCTAAAAAGGGAAGTCCGCCAAGGACTATCTTTTCTGTAAAGCCCGCTAGGGACTAATATATAAAGAGGATGTCAGTTAGGACTATCTTATTTAGAAAGTCCGCTAAGGACTATCTTATGCGAGAAGTCTACCAAGAGCTATCTTTTGTGGAATACCAAAGACCATCTTGAAGACAAAAATGTTCGCAAGGATCAACGAATGAAAAAGGATATTTGTTAGGACTATCTAACATTGAGAAGTCCGTGTTACATGATCTAGCGAGGAGATAGTCCATTGGGGACTATCGGTGGCTGGGAAGTCCATTAGGAATATTTGATTAAGGAAATATCTATTCGGCCTGTCAAGTAGAGGAATAGTCCAGCGTGACTATCTCACAGGTACAACTCCACAAGGAAATAGTAGTGCTAAAATATCCACTAAATTTCATATTCAAAGGCCACATATGAGGATAGAAGTAAACAGGCTTCCCTCTAAAAATGGTATACACACAAGCTAAATTACAAGAAAGTAGATGACTGGATAATACAGTAAGTAGATCTTAGATTCGATGCAGCATAAGGGAATCAGGGTAAGAATCTGTCATTTCAATGTAGTGTGTACTAGTCTATCAAAGTTCACCAATGATATAAGACGAGATATCTAACAAGTTTATCAAGAGGGAAAGGATCTAAATCTTAAACAAAGTTTAGATCTCTTGTAAGGGTCGACGAGGCATATACACTTAGAGAAATCTCGCAACAGGTGTACCCACCAACAATTTGTTCAAGAAGAGTGTTAGGTGTCGACCATGCCAACCAAATTACGAGAGCTTATATGAAACTTAGGGAGTTATTTACATGCATTAATCATTATTGCTCGTAACATCAAGACACTATTATTTGATAGTTTATGTATGGAAGCTCACTAAGTTCATTCAAACTTATGAGTGCTTTGCCTTGAATGCAAGATCATAGGTTGTTACGAAAACTATAGGAATGGACCAAGTCAGGCCTCGTAGAATCCATGTGGGTTTCTTCGAAGCGGGATCATACATATAGAGGAGCGCCCTTAAATGCTACGCCTTGGGGAGTGAATATATAATTAAGCAAAAATTTAACTTGTTAAAATTACATGTATAGGTATATTCAGTAGATGGGTATATTGTAAGGAACATTTTTTTACTTAGTTAGTTAATCGTATAGTAAGAGGTTTAATACGATGTTCATTTATGAAAAAGCTTTGGTAAATAATTTGATTGGGTTAAATTTGTATATGAATGTAACATTGAGTCTGGTGAGGAATTAAATAATTTGGAAACATGTTGTTTTATAACGATTTAATTGTGACATTTGGTACCCGGACCCAGCGAGCGGGTTGGCTATAGGGTGTTACAAAGCATCAATATGATGTACCCACCGGATATATAGCTAAAGGAAACGATCATAAACCGAAGTAACACCCAGCTTAGATCCATGTAACACCCAACTTTGGGAGGGTTCTAGATTTGACGAGTAAACCAAAGTAACTTTAGTATAGTAGTGTTATTCGTTCAATTATTGTTCTAGCATATAGATCGGACGCATAGTATGCATCAGATTATTAAGCGAAACTTGTTCTTAAAATGTATTAAGTTATAAAGAAGAATATATTTGGTAAAAGTGTTGAGAACCTTATAAGTAGGGGATTACTTCCAAAGGTGTTGTACGCCCATTTTATTAAGTTGTTGTGCTAGTTACATTCTAACAAGGTAGTTGGAAAGGAACAAAGGGACGAACCATGAATATAAAAATATTGGATTTCTATTTATAGCTATAAACCATTTATAAAGGTAGCTTTAAAAGTGTGCAACACATTGTAGGTTCCAATAAAAGCTTGGGTTTTATATATATAAGTATTTAGGTCTAAAAAGAGAGAGTTTTCTTCTTCCTTCTTCAAGAAGTATTTCTGTCTAGATCTAAAGGAACCCAAAGTATTTATTTTTCTCTCTTGAGCTAAAGTTGCAGATTTGGATCTTTACTAGTGAGTACACCATGTCAAGGTAAGATTTAAGACTCTGCATACTATGTTGTAAAGAGTAAATCTATTAAACTTTGTAGGTCAATAAGATAAAGGATAAAATGGCCCTTCTTGGGGATTTTTAGTGTTAAAATTGATGGGAAAATGGGTATATGAATAGATCTTGATGAGCTTCTTTATTCTATAGTAGTAGATGCTGTTGATTTCATGATGGAAATCTGGATTTGGAGCTTTCAAATGCAGTAGGAAAGACTCAGGTGAGTCTATATGTTGATTCTTGTTTGTATGATGATGGTACTTGTAGATCTGTAAGAGAATGGCTGAAAGATGATGATGTGATCCTTGAGGTTACAATATGTTATGTATGTGAACCTGTGTGGTAAATTTAGTATGCTTATGATCGTGCTAATGTTTGTTGAGAATGATATGCATATTTGGTATAGATCTGTTGAGTTCAAGTAGGTCGATATGAAGTATAGTTGCATCTGGACGTCTGTATTGTGTACATGCGCCTTAGTTATATGCTATTCAATATGTTCTGATGAGAGTGGGTTTGAGCATGATAAGTTTGTGTCTATCTCCACAGAGTCATCTAAAAGGGGTCCGTCAGGACTTTAAACACGATCATGAAAGGAAAATTCTATGACACCATATTGTGTAAGACCATAACTGGGCTATGACATTATATGGAAAGGAACTAAAGGAAGGTGGTTACCCAAAAGGGGGTTCTCTGTGTGACCTAAGATGATGAGGGGCAAATCTCACGAAATGTAAGTCTAGGCAAATCCCTATCATGAACACGCTAGAAAAAAAAAGCCTCTGTGGCGATCTATCAAAAGAAAGATTTTGTGGTGATCTATGAAAAAGAAGCCTTTGTGGCTATCTATGAAAAGAAAGCCTTCGTGGCAATCTATGAAGGGAATGCCTTTGTGGTGCACTCTAAAAAATGACCCTTGTGGCAACCACTCGAAGGAAACACCTTTGTGGTGGGCCTTGAGAGAAAGAAATGATATTCATGGCAAATTCTGAAAGAACAATAGTTGTAATGAACTCAAAAGGAAAAACCCCTATGGTGCATCATGTTACACCTTCAATGAGATATTCTAAAGAGCTTCCCTTGTGGCGAGCTTCGTATGAAATGTTATAGTGTATCATGCATAGTTTTAAGAAAAGAATAGAGAAACTGGAATTTGCTAGAGCATGTGGCGAATTCAAAGTATAAGCTAAGTAAAACTAAGGACAGACCTGGGTGAAGGCTATGTCTGATCGTTTGATGAAGGGCATCTATCAGTGAATCGTAACAAGAAAGGATAGTCAAAGAAAGATAAAGTAAGGAAAGCGAATTCAAACATTGTTTCGTGAAGAACATTGAGTAAAGGAATCATGATTAATATGAGTATAAAGGAAGAAGTCCCGAAAGGATGAAGCCACTGATGAAACAATGCTAAAGGAAATTGACCATGATATAGTAAATAGAAGGAAGGATTATGTTTCGTTAATGGTAAATTGTTCTTGGTGAGAAATAGCTAAAGATTTAAGAAAAGGCGCTGATAGTGATGGACTATCCGTCCATTTATGAAAAACAACGAGTAAGGTATAAATTATTATATCTCACTAAGTTCTCATGAACTTACATGGACTGTGTTTTCTGTTTCAAGTTGAATGTGAGGTTGTGCCTAGGGTAAACGATGCCAGGACTATGCCCAAGGAGCATTGTATCTAATTATTATGCATACAAAGCAAGCTTGATGGCGTGATCAAATCTGTTTGGCATATAGAAACCTTTGAATCAGAACACCTACATTAGACTAGGACATCATTTCAGTAATACTTGTAATAAAATTCCCTGTGTATCATAACTATAATTTTTTAATGTTTATACTTATGTATTGTATTCTAAAGTGTTGTAATTAAATAGTTCAAGTCAATTGTAATTTATGTAGGCAGAGTTAAGTTTCACATGTATTAGAATGGTAACACCCAGGATTTGAATTTGATTCATCAGAACGGGTTTGAGGTGTTACAATCCATATATGGACTTAAGCAAGCATCCCGCTTATGGAATTGAAGATTTGATCAAACGATCAAGAATTTTGGATTTGAGCAAAACATAGATGAACCTTTTGTCTATAAACATGTTGGGGATGGAAATGTGGTCTTTCTCATTCTATATGTCGATAACATTCTATTCACTGGGAATTATGTAGAGACATTGACATCCGTTAAACTGTGGTTAACTCAATAGTTTAGAATGAAGGACTTAGGAGAAGCTAATATTGTTCTGGGTATTTGAATCCTAAGGGATCGAAAGAACAAAGTGATAGCATTATCTCAAGCTTCATACATAAACAAGGTATTGGAATGTTATCATTGATCGATTCGAAGAAGGGAAGTCAACCTTCTGTATCGAGATTTCATCTTTCTTTAGAGGACTTTCATAAGACAATGGAAGAAAAAGAAAACATGAGAAAGGTTCCTTATACTTCGACAGTAGGAAGTCTCATGTATGTTACGTTATGAACACGTCTAAATATATGTTTCGTAGTGGGGTTGGTGAGTTGGTATTAGACAAATCCAAGACCAAGACACTGGCAAGCAATTAAGTGTATACTCAAGTATTTATAGAAAACGAAGGATTATATGCTTGTGTGTTATAGAAGAGATCTTACTCCTACTAGATATACTAAAAGGCTAGAATTGGACTAAATTGAAAAGTGACATTTATATGTGTAAAAGGTGCTCGTATGAACTTAGTAAAGGTTAGGATACGGTTGACATGCCAATAAGGTCTTGTGCGCGCTTGTATGAGATTTATTACAGATGTTACTGAAGTTCAGCATTTGTTGTGGATTCTCAAGTGTATGTGACACAGTTTTAGCGCTGATGAGTAACCTGATGTGTCATTATAAAGGTTTAGCCCAGACGGGTAACCTAATATGTATATATTTAGCTTAGACGAGAAATTGGTGTGGTGTAGATACCTGTGTATCTGAGTCCATTTATTAAGGTTCGTCAGGCGAAATAAATTATATGAAATGAGAAATTGGAATAGGATGAAATAGACTTGATGTTCAAATGGAAAAATATTGAATTGATCATGAACAATGGATTGGAATAATGTCTTTGACATGTTTGTGATTATATTATCCTATGATTGAATGAGTTTTGAGATTAATTATTTAAAGTGGCATGAATTAGCATGATAAGTAAATGTGGCATCATATGGTTTTGATTATAAGTTAATGCTCACCTTGTTGATGTTTTGCTTTTCATGTCTAGCCAAATGTTGTGCCAACCTATGGTAACTTAAAAATGTTAGGTAAACATAAGTTAAGTTTTGTATAATACATGTGAACTTACTAAGCATCCTATATGATTGCCTTGTTTGTTTTTCCTTCCCTTGTAGATCGTCACCTTGTGGAACTCATCAATTCGGATCGTCTCAAAGCTTACACTATAACCCCCTAAACACGGCCTAAAAGTTTCGACCCAAATTTGGCGAGCTACATTAGCTACCGAAGTGGCTCTCCGTTAACTCCCAACCTAACCTCAACACACCACTTAAGTCTTAGTAAAAGTTATGCTAACTCAAAACACAACAGCGGAAACAGTAAACAAACATGCGAGGTACTCAAACATCATGAGGAAGTTTGCATGCCCTATAACAATATACTTAAGAGTTTGCAGCACAACTTAGACTTTCATTAAACGTCATCATAGTTCACATAACATAAAAAATATGAGTTCGCAACTTAGTATAACACTTAGGCTCGCATACATAAAAGACTTCACATGAAAACACATAGCATAAGGGTTCACATAACTCCTAAGGTATGAACTTCACACAAAACTAAGGGTCGTATAAAATCAGCAGTTCGCAGGATTAACATGCTTTTATAAATAAACAAGCTTCGCAATTAAAATTATCATGCATGCAAGGCTATTAAACTTTAGTAGGGTTCATGTAACTATGCGAGTTCACACGTTTATGGGTTCATATGCTTACATATAAAGATTAGCAAATTTTACTAGAAGTTCGCAAGTAATAAAACAAACACTACAAGGGCGCACATGTAAATATGGCAATTATTACAAGGTTTCGCATGTAATTGTGGCACGCAACATATAGAGTTCGCAAACATTTAAGCATAAATATGTCTAACATAAAAATAAAACATAACACTCTCATGCATGGATAACATCAATTTTATTCATGAAATAATTAGTCACCTTAAGACATGGTTCACAATGAAATAAATTGGAAACCTAACAAAATAAATTACCCAATCTTGAATTAACAATGTTAAAATCACGAAATCATAAATAAATCTGAAACCCATAATAACATTCTCATTGCCTTTAGCCCAGGTTCACCAATCACTACTCAGGAATGTCCTTGCCCAATCATCGACCTCACCTATGCCATCTACGACCTACTTACCTGAGGAGGAGTAATGGAGGGGTGGGTGAGTTCATTGAGAACTCAGAGAATAATCAAAATTCTCATAATATGTCTTAAAACAGTATTTGAAAGCAATAATAGATTTTAGTTTGAAAACATTTTTACATGTCGGGTTCGCGGGTGAGGTTGCGAGACCCAGTTCACCCTTTTTGTTAGGAAACATAACTTTTAGAAATCAGTTTGAAAACTCTTTAGCACTTTTTAGAAAAAGTATTTTTTTCAGAATAGGGCCTGCCTTAATTTGCAAGACTAGTTCATCTTTTGTCTCGGTGGACATAGTCCAACCTAGCTCGCATAGAGCTGGGCTCTCGGAAGAGCACTATCACTTCAGCTCGTATGGGGAGCTTTCACTAATACACAGCTTATCCATAAGCTTATAGGAGAGCTTTACTGATACACAACTTATCCATAAGCTTACATGGGAGTTTCGCTGATACACAACTTATCCATAAGCTTACAGGGGAAATTTGCTGATACACAAGATATAAAATCGTTCTTAAAACACTATTTGAAAACCTTAGCTCACATAGGAGCTCGCACAGATTGTGCTAAAATCATATTTTCAAATTGTAATTGAAAATAGAGTACCATAGCTTAAAACAAAGCTTTTCAGAAATCTTACTTTTGGGTTTTGAAAACAAGGTTTCCTTTAGGAAACTATAGCCATTAGCGATTATAATCAGAATACCTTTGAAAACCCATAAACTGATGGTTATCAATCACTCACCGAAAAAACTAAGAACTTAAACAAGTTTACCTTTGCCCTTATCCTTCCTGGTAGACGGCCCAGTTGGTTCGCAACAATACACATATATATCACTTAGACAAAACAAAACATACAGAATTCAAGCAATGCGAACCTGGACTATCACACCCAACAAGACAGAGACTTACCCTGATAGCTATGTACTGCACTAAGAATAGAGACTTAGACTGAAGAATATTCAGTGAAGAATTCACAGAATATAAGGGTCTTATTTGTAGACCTAGGAGTCCTAAAAATCTTAGGATACCCTAATTGACTTAGGAAAGTTTTTACTTGCACGTAAAGTATTCCTTGATTCACTATATTATTATTTCCTAATCTAGGTTTGACTGTATCTTTGACTGGAAAATAGCAGTTCGCAACTTACTTGGCGAACCCTAGTTCACCATCACACTAACAAACCCACCTTGGAGAGAGACTAGCAAACCCCCTTACCATAACTTTTGGAGAACACCCTGCTCGCAAAACTTTTGGCGAACCCCTGGCTTGTCGAATTATTGGCGAACCTTTCGTTTGTATGACCAAAAGTTCCAGACCCATCTTCGAGGTGTTACACACACTATCATCGAATCAGTAGTTATGCGATCATTTTGAGTCTAGGGTTGTGGCATGTATATAAGTGACATGGTGTGTATCTTAGTATGTGAATGTGTTTTCTACTTGGCAAGTTTGAGTTAACCATCACATATAATATGTTGATTTGGTGTTTTGATTCACATATGGTGTTGGACATATATGTATTTTTATGCTGAAAGATGTGATGATCTATAACTATATGTATGGCATGTGGAATGGCATAAATTAAGTTAGAAATGGTAGCTTGGTTAATAGGTGAATGAAATGAATGTGTGTGTTTGAAAATTTGGTACCTTGAAGTATGCTTGTATAATGTAGTTTATTTTTTGTTGTTAAAGTTCATGTTTAAGACCTATAAGCTATAGATATGTACATGTACATAAGCGTATGTAATTGAAGTGAATGGTATGTTTTAATGTGGTATGACATAAGTAAAGTGTGGTATTTGAATGATTTGGATGTTAAATCCTAATGACATTAAATTGTTTAGGTCTAATTAATGAATAAGTATTGATTGTCTTGTTAAGAAGTTGAAATTGAATATTTGAACTTGTTTGGCATGTGTTGGTATGATTTGAACCAAGTGAAAGTGGTATTTGGTGAATATATAAGATTAGGTACCAAGTTGTGCCTTTTTGCCAAAAACAGGGGACACGTTTAGACAACCAACCTCTCTCATCGCAACGTCGACCGATAGTGAGTGACGACGCGACGTCAAATGGAATGAATTCGTGACGTGACTTATTATTTTAGCGACATCATGACGTGTAAGTGATGAAGTTGCAACGTCGATCCTGAATTTTCAAAACTTTACAATTTGGTCTTATTTCATACTCAGGTTGATAAAAGAGCTTTCGTAAGCTCGTTTAAGACTCGAAAATGATCATTTAGCAAAAATTGAATGTGATTGATGTTTAATCACATGTGTGAATGATTAATTACTGCATAATTTACTGTAATTACTCCAGCAATGATTGTAGCATACTATAGTTTAGACCCGGCGATCAGGTCGGGCCTTATGAAAAACTATCTCATTAAAAGATGCGTCCCTATGAAAGGGTATCTTGTAAAAAGATACACTTACTTGATGCCTATATAAATGACTTTTCTATTATTCATTTCTACTATTCTGCTTAGAATGTGTTGAGAGTTATGTTGTATCTTGAAGGCATATAAAAGCCTTAAAGGAAAATGTTTTACACGTCTCAAGTTGTTATATTTTAGTAACGTTATTTTATTTTTCTTATTTCAATTTTCCAGACTTTCTTATGTTTTCTATGTTCTTCTCTGTTTCTCTCTCTCTCTCAATGAATATGTATGACTTTGGTTGTTTCCTTTATGATGCAACTGGCAAGAGCACCCCCTTTTCTTTCAGGAGACTAATCCACATACTAGTCTCACGGACCGCAGATCAAAACCTGTGATGAATGTCCAAAAAATGTCCTGTGGAGGCCAACAGATTAAATGGGGCTCATTTGACCCGCTTAAACTTCCCTAACTCGTGGAACATATGGAAAAGTCTATCTACTTGAAGCCTTGGTGGCCTAGTGAAACACTCCAATAAAACTAGAATTACCAAGGTAATTATTGTAAATATTAAGGAACAAATATGTATAGAGTTTAAATCCCTTAGGACTCTCATCTGACTATTGATGTAATTCAATTTGTATCATTGGATTTAAGTGAGCTCAACTATAAATAGATGTCTTCCCCCTCATTTATAACCACTCAGTTGTAATCTTTCATAGTAATTTAATACTATAGAAAGTATTTACTCAAAAACTTAACGTGCTTTTGCTTTCTTGTGGCTTTTCTGTTCTTTCATTGCTCTTTCAATTTGGAGTTGCTTTTGCTTTATTTTCGGTACATTAGAGAATTTCTATCTATAATTTTCATTTTGCAAGAGTAAGACTAATTTAAGCGGATTTGAAATCAAGAAATCGCTTAAGGCCACACAGACTGCAAGACTAAAGTTCTAACCTGTGACACTAAGAAACACACCTTATGGCGGACAACTTCAGATTTTACTGACGGCCATGCTAGCATACATGGGTAGAAGTGATATGGATCTAGTTCTTATTTCTGGAAATACAAGTAAATATTGCAGTTCAACTGAAGATATTATGCAGCTAATATACCAATGGAAATTTTATATCTTTGGCTGTGCAGGCAACATTTTTTTCAGTGTCCCCAAGGATTGTTAAACAAACATTTTGAGAAGCTTGACATGTATTTAAATTGTTTAAGCAAACAGCGAGAGATGGTTTTGGATTCTCCATATTTTGAGTAACGGGCTTTGGTGTTTGAGGATCCCAATGAACTGAGAGGGGAAGAGACTGGTAAAGTGTCTACTAGCTCCGGTTTCTAGTATGGCATCACCATCTGCAGCTCAGTCTTCGTCCTTGGAGATTGAGGAAGGGGATTCTGCTGGTATAACCTTGGAAGCTATGTAAAGGGAATCTCGATCCCCCAGTTCAGGTGCAATCAGGAACTTGTGGGTAGTTTTTAATGTGCTGATGGTAAATTATGATGGATTTCCAGCTAAACGGAACAGCTAAGAGTGAGGAGAAGTCTTTAGAAGGGGATACAAAAGAAGTGTCTTGTAGAAAGCAGGGTTTGGGCATGTCAAGAAATTACTTATTTGGGGAGTTGATGCTTCATCTTCCCCGAATTGCATCACTCCCATAGTTGTTTAACATTTCGGAAGAAGATGAAGAGAGAAGCTAGATAAGAGAGTTCTCTTGTTTATCGACCAGTTAAAATGATTAATATCTCCCTCATGTTAGCAGTAGTATCGATGGTATTTATCAGGATTTGGAAAATCATTTTTAATGAATAATTCTTGTAAAACCCATATATAAAACATAGGTGTGTTTTGTGGACAAAACCAAACAGTCCAATGAATCAAAAGGGACGATTATCTTGCAAATTCATATGAACCATGACACTAGGGCAGAGCTGGTCTGGGAGAGAATGGCTTAAAACAAGTTCATTAATCCTTGCAATGATGCAATATGTGTCCATGAAGCCTGTGAAATTAGATTTTGCATAAATTTAAGGTTGAGGAAGCTGAAATACTATCCATTTATGTCTTGATTTTCTCCTTTCCTACTACTAGTAAAACAACAAAAGAATGCCAGACTATCAAGAAAAAAAAAATTGTACATCCTATGAGAATGAAATAATACGCAGGGATTTAAGATAAACTACTGGCATATATTATGCAAGGCAGATCTCTACACTTCTCTTCAGCTATTGTCTGCCGTAAGCACATGCTATAAAAGACATGACCACATGAAAGAACAGCATTCTCTGCAGGATTGAGACTCGCCATATCTAAATAATATTCAGGTTCATTTGCAAGGTCACCGTCACATAATAGACAGCTCTTCTCAAGCGGCACGATGTCATCACCAAAACCTGCAAATTTGGAAAGAAATATGGTGTAATTAGCTCCCATGACCTTTACTTTTGGTGTGAATGTGAAAAGATATTATCCATGTATACAAGTCTAGGATGAATGTGAAAAGATATCAGTGTCAGATTAAGAGTCGAATAAACCAGAAGGAACCTATGGACATACCTTCCCACACTATATGATCAATGCTAATATGTTGCTTTTGTCTTTGACTGTCCAAGGTTGTTACTTTTTTATGTGTAGCCAGCCTACTTCCGCTCACTGCGCCAGCAGAGTTTTCGGAAGGTTGCTTCTTTTCCTTTTGCTGAATGAGCTGCGGACTTCTAGCGGTAGTTTCAATCTTCGTAACCGGTGATGCGGAGTCTTCTGGCCAATGGATTGCTTTCTTGTTCTGCATACTATGCGTTGATGCTGGAATTACACTAGTTCCAATGTTCTTGACCAATCCTAGAGGATTTTTGGGATGTTGGGATTTTTCCCGTTTCTGCATAACATGCTTTGATGCCGTAACTCTACTGGTTCCACCATTCTTGAAAAAGCCTGAGGATCTTTGGGAGGTTGGACTGTTTCTTTGTTCTGCATGGCATGCTTTGATGCCAGCGTTCCGCTGTTTCGAGTCTTTCGACCATTCTCGACCGTTTTCGGTTTTCGCGGAGATTGGGTTGTTTCCGATCCACTAATTTCACTCGCTTTGGCCAATCCTGCTGGATCTTTGAGAGGTTGGGCAGTTGACTTCAGTGTAAGCTGCTTTGATTCCATAATTGTACTAGTTCCTCTACTTTTGAACAAACTTGTAGTAGCATCCTTGGGAGGTTGTGTTGTGTTTTCTTTCTTGTTAGACAGCCTAGAAACTGAAGTTGCATTGGTTCCACTCTTTTTAACCAATGGGGTTGAAGCTTTGTTCGTCTTTACCTCATCTGATTGATGCTGTTGAGTCGAAACTGGTTTATAAGAACTATTAGTTTTGAATTTCAACCAGAGAAAAAGGCCAAACATGGCTTGTGTATGCATCTGACATAACATGTAAGAAATCAACAATTCCACGAGCAGAATAATGGTAAGGAAATTGTTAAAACAAAGCATGATCTTACGTTTGGGAGCCAAAATAGTAGGTACTCTACTTCGACTGGAGCCTGAAGCCCCGCCGAGCAGGTGGTTGCCAGGACGGTGAGGATGGTGTGTGCTGAGGCGTTGAGAATTCCTCCTGGAGCCATGAAAATTATGTGTTAGGAAAGCTATTTCCTGAATAAGCTTTTTGCATGTACTGATGTAGAACATTAAAACCGGCCCCAGCCGAACGGATGGTGTGATAATCAATTACACTCGTAATTATAAAATAAATAGAATGCGGCCATTATTTAAGTCCCTCTAAGGGGAAAACCAAGCAAAGATCCTTGCCTGTTTGTGTTGTCCAAGAAAGAGCATCTTGGATCTTTACTTGGCTGATCATCTCTTGACGCCATTGAAATTTAAGAAATCCTGAAAACTGAAATTGCAAAGATATGTTGTTGAAAAACCCCAAACCT
>CM025152.1:12895279-12907807 GCA_013467495.1 Gossypium gossypioides
CCCTTTTTCACCTCGATTCGTTCCTCACACATGGATCCATGGTTAGGATCGCCGGGTGTTTTATTTTTCCGCTGCGCCGTAGGGGTGTCGGCATTCCAACACTTACTTCATGATTATTGGGCCCAACCTTATCACCGTATATAGCACCACCCTTACTAAATCATTTTTCTATAACAATTAGTGGAGGATGATGTTATCGTCCACCAAATTTGGTTAATTAAGGAATTAATTAAGCTTAAAGTAATTAAACAAGGTTAATTAGTCTTAATTATGGTATAAAAAGGTTTAAAGTGGATGGCATCTTTATTTCTCTCTTCTCCATCACCAAAACTTCTAGAAAAATAAAAAGGGAAAAACTTTCTATGATTTCAATCTTTCGGCCTTTAACTAGGTATTTTAATTAAGTCATTTTATTGTAATTTCTATGTTTTTGAGGTCGTGGGAGCTTGATTTATCTAGTCCATGTACTAATTTGTAAAATTGTTAAAGTTTCTAAAAGTTTCTATTGATGAATTCTTGATAAAACTAGTGTTAAATGGATAGATTTTAAGCTTAGATGTGAAAAAGGACTAGATTGTAAAGTATAATTACTAGTTTTTAAACATAAGGACTAAGGTGTTTAAATTTCAAAATTGATGTGAAAATTCTATAATTATAAATATTATAGGGTCATAGAAGTATGTAATTGAGATTGGTTTCAAAATTGAAGCTCAAATTTAAAAGATACTGTAATTTTGGTTTTAGGGACTAAATTGAATAAAATGCAAAAATTTAGGGGCATTCAGAAAATGAAAATTGAACTGATTTATACTTATAATAAGATTTTATAAAATATTTGGAATTGATAAATTGAATTGAATAATTGTATAGATTGGAATCAAATTGAAAATAATCAGGGAAAAAACAAAATTGTTGAATAGTCTTTGAAGTTCCAACTTAATTGTGGTTTTTTCAGGTAAGTTCATATGGTATGAATTGTATTTAAATTTTTATATATATTTGAATTATGATTTTTTGTATGTTTGATAGTAATTTGAATTGTTTGCAATTTGGTACAAAATGTGATATATGGACTAAATCATAAATAAATGATAAAGTGATTGATAAATTGAATATAATGAATTACGATTTATGAGTTGACGGAGAACTAAATTGAATTGAATTCAAAAAAGTGAAATTCGATGAAATTATGGAATTGACTTTGAATGAGGCTGAAATAGAATTTGCTATGTGATGAATTGATAATTTGAAAAATGAATTGAATTGATGAGATGTGAATTGCACAAAATGATGATTGAATAAATTGTTACCCTATTAATTGTTCAGGCAGAGTCATATATAGTTGGCATGTCATAGGATAGATTGAGTACGGGTTGTTTTGACTATATGTCGATGAGTGTTGGGTACAACTTATGCTTCAGTTATATCGATGAGCATTGGGCACAATATATTTACTTCGATTTTTCCGATGAGGCACTAGGTGTCAAATTTGGTGTGTTGGTTGGATCCATGTATTCGCTTGACTCCAAGTCAGGTTAATATGGATTAAAAAAGATGTGAAGTTGATAATGGTATATCAAATGAACTAATATTGTGAAATAATGCTTAAAAGAAGTGTTATAATATATGAACTTTGATAGTATATGAAAGATTATGCAAAATGGATATATAAGTCCAGAGGACTGATATGGGAATGTGACGAATTAATTGATTCGATTTGGAAAACGGTATGAATTTGATATTGAATTGATTAAATGTCGATTGACTATGTGAATAGCATTGAAATGTTGATTATAAGTGAATTGAAATGTTATATGTTTGAATTACTATATAATACAATATTTGTTAAACTCACCCTGTTGATATGTGGTTATCATGTTTAGGCAAACTTGTCAAGCTAGTAGCTAATTGTATTAGATTGTAAATCAATTATGCAATTTCCTTTTTTAAAACATCCTACCCATATCTGCTACACGTCAAAAGGAGTTCCCCATAACTCAACCATCCACAACATGCCTATGAGCTTACTAAGCATTTGATATACTTACCCCATTGTTTTTCCTTTTTCCTATAGATTATCAACTTGCGGAACGTGTCAAGTGGATTGTTAAGAAGTTCACACTATTTCGTTATTGATTCGGTAGTCTTTCAAATGTTTTAAAGTCCAGTTATGTGGCATGTACATAGGTGTTTGACATGTTAACTTAGAATGATAGTTTTAGTTGAATCATTTATAATGCTTAATCTTTGATAAAGTTAATGCCTATTGTGCTTAAATGTTTTGTTAACATTTGAACTATATGTGTGGCACTTGAAATGGCATAGTTGAGTAGGAATTTATATGGTTAAAATGAAGTTATTGAATGGCTATATGAATGTTTGATTGGTTTGGGGTTTAATAAGTTGAATTGATATGATTTGGTGCCAAATTGAGGTATATTTGGAAATGGTTAAATGTAATGTTTGAAATGTGTGTTGGTATGTTTTTGTGCATGAGAAGTTGTGCAAATGTGCACCAATTAGTAAGTTTGTAAGATGGCCAGGAAATAGGTACCAAATGGCCTAAAATGTACCAAAAACAGAGTCAAAATTTAATCGATAAATTTCGTTATGTATATTCCTGATATAGCTCTTCATTTATATATAAATAATGGTTTTAGGGGCTTACATAAACCTTATGTCAAAAATTTGGTTTTGAAATTTTATGTGTAACATCCCGTGATAGGGCCTAGGAGTTTGGGCCTAGAGAACTAGGGTCGCCATTGGCTTGGTAGGCTGTGATAGTTGGTTTGGGCCTAGTGAGCTAAGGTCGCCAGTGGACCTAGCGAGCTGTGATCGCTGGTTTAGTTTGAGACTTAAAATTAGGAGTAGCCAAAGGGCAGATATACCAAATTTAGGAAGTCAAATTATTTTCCTCCTTACAACACCACTTATGCACGTGACTCTTTCCTACTTCTACCACGACTAGGGCATCCTAAGAACATCAAAACACTTAGTGCCTATAAAATAAGGTTTTTTCATTAAAAATTCATAATCTTTTAAACGACAAAACTCTCTCAAATTTCTTCATCGATAATTTATTTCTCTTGTTGTCAAGTTTCTATAGAAGCAAGAACTCAAAACTTAGCTCTTAGGATTTAAGGTATGGCTTTGTTTCTCTATTGGATTAAGACGTTTAGAAGTAAAGAAAGTTCACAACAAAGGAAACTAGGTTCGCCAAAAGACTAGCATGTGTGAACCTAGGTTCACTTCTGTTTATGTATGAGTCTTAATATGCTGTTAGTGACTTGCGTATGTTTGTGAAACTGCAAAACTAATAGAATTGTCTTTAAGCAAAGATAAGGTGAATGAGAAGCTTATTTAAAGTTTTCAGCAAATTAGAGAGTGTTCAGGGATCGCTACATGTATGTGTGAATGATAGTGTTAATTGGGAGCTTAGGGCTTTATCCTAAGTTTCGAGAGTAGGCCTTGCATAAAACTTTGTTTTATGAATGTGTTTAAATGTGTGCTTTTATGAACAGTGATATGTGAGCTCTATGCTGTGAGCTAGTCATGAACAGTGTTTCGTGAGCTCGCAATGAATTACGAGCTCTATGTTTAAGTAAATGTTTGACACTATAATCTTTGGTAATCGTAGGATATAATGGTATGCCATAGAATTGTCAGTACTCACCCTTGTGTTTTATGATTTAGGCGAGAGGCCTTGAGAAAGGTTAAGAGAAATAAGGGAATGTTGAGCCAAGCTTCATTCAATGAGATATGTTGGTCTGATGGAGAGTGTTAGCTTAATACTACACTTATGGGATATGTTGGACTCTTTAAGTCAAAGTGAAGAGTCATAAAGAGATCCGCTTATCCAAAAAAAAAAAGGAACATGTGAATAAGATTGTGTTTTCCAAATTATTTTGTTTTATTGTTTTAAGCTAACTGATAGTAAGTATCCGCAAACTAAGCTTCGCGTAAGTATGGCAAAACCAGTTTGTAGTTTAATAACCTTGTTAAAGCTTTTTTTAACTTATGTTTTGTGCATTCTATGTGGTTTTTCCTGTACATTCACTGAGTTCACAAGATCTCACACACTATTTTCTAAACACTGTAGACAACTAGATCGCATAGTGCGTAGCGGCGAAACGAGTGATCCAGGTGAGGCATAAACGCTGAATAGTTGATACAAGCGAACTCTGGACTAAAAGGCAATGTGAGACTCTGCTTGGGCATAGAAATATCTTTCTCTCTATTGACTTCGTTGATTGTTCCAAGACTTAGTTTTTTTTTATTACAAGCTCGCGAAACAATAGAACTACAAATATATTCCTAAATGCTAAGTATGTCAACTTCCTTTCGGTATGAATAAAATTCAAAGCCATGTTTGATGTTTTCTTCTATGTATTTAATTTCTAATTAGAGTGTTTGTCATAAGATAAAGTATGAATTAATCAAAACTGACTCATTTTCGTAGAGTTCGCCAAAGTTGCTACAAAGTGACAAGATGTTGAATTGTGCAAGGGGCGAACCCTAATGTTTAGTGAATTGCCACTTGTGAACCCTTAATAATTTTTTATGCACAAAATTAGAGAGACCTTGCAATGCGAGTTCACAGATTCTAAACACAAAAGGATCGTCTGCGAGACCTGCCCTATTTTTAGGAGACTTATTCTGCAAAGACTTAGAATGCGTGAGCTATGCGAGGGAATATGAAGTTAAGCTTTTGGAAACGATGTAGGTTCGCATATTACTGCAATAACAACTCGTTTTTAGTGAAATCAGAACAGTGGTTTCGGGACGACAAATTTGATGTAAAAATATTTATTTTATTATTATTTTAATGTCTACAACATGTTAGTATTATCGTATAAAAAATTTGTTAAGAAATTTTACCCGTTTGTATGCTTAATTTGATGCAATGGACTAAACCGCATAAGGTGCAAACCTTGAGTTATATAAGTTAAGGTATCAAATGACTATGAAATTAATTAGTTAAGGGATTTATGTGGTAATTATTCCATTGTTATATTGAGTGGACAAATATGGACGTTAGTTATGAAAGTTTAAAGGTTATATGTTAAGGTTAAATTAGTAAATTAGTTAAAAATTAAATTAAAACAAAAGAATAAAAAAAATGTCATCTTCCTTAATGTGAAACACCACCGAAATTTTAAGAAAGAAACTTCCATGGGAGCTTGAACATTCGACCATACTTCTTTTGCTTGTATGTGAGTACTTTTTGTCTCATTTATAATGATTTCTATGTTTTTGGAGTCGTTGTAGCTTAATCTAGGTAGCCCGGGGACTAGTTTGCAAAATTATTAAAAGTTTAGGGTTTTGCCATGAATGAACATATATGGTTTTTGATGTTTGATGGAAGAAAATGGATAGTTGTTGTTAGATAAACAACTTTTGTTAAGGGATTTTTGATGAATTTGTCAATTAGGGATTAAATTAAAAAAATAGAAAATATTCATGGTGAAATTATGGAAAAAATGAAATTTATGGCTTGCTAGGGACCTATATGAAATTTGGCTATAATGGGTTAATGGTAAATTGCATGAATTTTCATTTTATGAGCTAGGGACTAATTTTTAATGAAGTCAAAATTATGGGGGCAAAAATGTAATTTTGCTAAAATATGAATTTGGGTTGAATTGAATAGAATAATTATTGAATGAATTGAATTTATTCATTTAGATCAATATAAACCTTGTACAGCTTTAGATCGGGGCAAAGATAAAGTTTCGGATTAATCGACTCAATATCTACGTTTTATCACCGATGTAAGTTCTAGTAATTACATTGTATTTATGTGCCTTTATTAGAATTATATATGTATTTTGGACTGCCATATACATATATCTGTCACATATCCAATGATGTTACATCGACTACCGAGACTCATTTAAACCTTAGGAATTCGTAGGATAGAAATGACATGTCATTAGGGTTTACATGTTTCGGGTGCTGGTCTTGAGTGTCCTATCGATGGCTGAGGTCTGACATGTGTTACAGATACTCCACAGCTCGTGTGAGCAGCATTGTGTAGCTATATTCCGACCTACAGCTGGTGTGAGTAGGCCTATTTTCACAGCTTATTTGAGCATATATGTAATAGAATTGACGGACTACGATTATATATTAGCACACTTAGTGTGAGCTTTCTCGAGTATCCAATGGTATTCTAAACGGTTCAATGGGCATTACTCAGAAAGGAAATGGTAAAAGAATGATATGAATTAAGACATGTACATATATGAATTTCTTTGATATGGTGATACATGGAAATTATGTAAGTTAAAATTGGTGACAAACTCAAATGATACATGTTGAGATTAATGGCTATCCATGTTATTGTGCCTAAGATTTATATTATGTATGCTAACATGTTTGTGTGGATGCTTAGGCTTTGGCCAAGCTTTTGGTTGGAATTTGCCATGCTAAGTTTTAATGTTATGTAAAGAAATGGTAAGTTAAGTTCTATGTTCTACGAACTTACTAAGCATTCATGCTTACTTTGTGGTATTTCTCTATGTTTTATAGTGAATCGAAAGCTCGTTTGGGTTGGAAGCTTGTCGGAGACCTATCAAACTATCCATCAGCTTAATCGGTAGATTTTGATGTTTTTAAGTTATGGTTATAATGGCATGTATAGGTGTTTTTGTTTGATGATATAACCATTTGTGTTGGCTTGTAATTATGGTCTTTTAGGTGATGAAATAGTTGTTATATTAGCATATATATGTGGCCTATTAATGGTTAATATTTTGGTGTTTATGGTGAGTAAATGATGGAAGTTGGAATGGTAACTAAAAATGCATACTATGAGATGTTCTTTAATATGCTTGGATATGGCCAATTTGGTATTTTGAGTGTGACTTTGATATGTGAACTTAGTGATAATTTTTGGCATAAATTTGGTTACAAGTTGGTTGATTTATGCCTAAATTATGCAATTGTACAATACATGTTGGTCGTTGTGATTGAGGTGCCTTTTGGGCATATTGGTTGTATGATCAAATACCTTATCAGTTTAGCTTGTTGATGCTTTGTTTGGTGTAATTTGAATGCTTGATTATATGTGGAAAAAAATGGTTGTAGGTGTGTGCACACTTGGGTGAGAAAAATGGCATGGAAATGGCCTATTTATCGTCGACACGGCCAAAGACACAGGTGTGTGTCTCAGCCATGTGTAACACATGGCCGTGTGACATGGCCGTTTGTTCCCTATAGCTTACAAAGGGTTGCCAGTCAGGCAGTTACATGGCCTAGTACACGGCCTGGCACATAGGCGTGTGAGGCCATTTCAAAGGGTACATGGCTTGGCACACGGGTGTATGGCTTGGCCGTGTGACCCAATTTAGAGGGTTACATGGGCAAGGACACGGGCTGAGAGACGACCGTGTGTCCCTACTTCGAATACTCACATGGCCTGAGACACAGGCGTGTGTCTCAGCCGTGTGAGTCACACGGCCGTATGACCCTTGTAGTTTGAAAATTTTCATGTTTTTCCTAAAAATTCTATATATTTCTAATGTAGTCCCGACTCATTTCTATTGTGTTTTTAGGGCCTCAAGGGCTCGTATATCGGACAATATGTATGTCATTGACCGATTTTACTATGAATGATGTTGTGAATTAAATGTTTTAAATATTTTATAGTTTTTAACTGTAAAATTCGGTAATACTTCGTAACCCATTCTGGCGACAAATACGGGTTAGGGGTGTTACATTTAGTGGTATCAAAGCTACAGTTTAGTCGATTCTTGGACTGAACATAGCATGTGTGAGTCTAGAAATACATGCCATTATATAACCTGTGATAGTGTGATAACTCTTGGCTCGTGTTGAAATATGTTTTTATATAGTAATGACATCCAACTGAATCGACTCCGATGAACTTTAGAGTAACGCTCAAGCTTTCATTCACGGAGCAACGTCGAGCGGTACTAGGCCAACATCTGAGGGCCGAGGAGGAGAGGCTAAGGAAGCCTTCTTCCATATGATGAGCGAAAGGTTTACCGAGTTTGTACGTACGAACCTGGTTGCTCAACGACCTCCTCCCCCACTTGTTCCCTAATTGGCCCTTGTTATTCCTTAAGGTTTTGAACCTTTGTGAGTTAATAAGCCGTCTGTTGATAAAATTCGTAAGTATAGGGCCAAAGAATTTAGAGCCACTCTTGAAGATGATCCTGAGAGAGCGAAATTCTGGTTAAAAAACACGATTAGGGTTTTTGAGGAATTGTCTTGTTCCCTGGCAAAGTGTGTTAAATGCGTTGTATCTCTGTTGAAACACTCAGCTTGCCAATGGTGGAACACATTGACTTCAGTCGTGCCGAGAGAGCGTATAAGTTGGGAATTCTTTGAAACTGAGTTTCAAAAGAAATATATAAGTCAGAGGTTTCTTGATCAGAAAGGTAAAGAATTTCTTGAGCTTAAATAGGGTCGTATGTTAGTGTCAGATTATGAAAGAGAGTTTCTTCGATTGAGTAAATATGCTCGGGAATATAGTCCAACCAAGGTTGCTATGTGTAAGCAGTTCATGGATGGATTAGATGAAGATATTAAGCTTCTAGTTGGGATTCTTGAGCTGAAAGAATTTGTTGTTTTAGTTTATTGAGCACATAAAGCCGAGAATCTTAGCAAAGGAAAAAGAAAAGCTGATTTTGAAGCTAGAGATTCGAGAAAGAGATTAAATGGAAAATTGTATCAGTACTTATCAAAGAGATCGAAGGAGCATCACAATCGTTCCACAGCTTTAGTAGGGTATTCCAGTAGAGATAGAGGTAACCGGTGCTCGAGTCCAAAGCCTCAGGCTATGTCTGTAGTGAGTATGGGTAGTGTCAGGGACAACAGGCCCGAATGCAAGCAATGTAAAAGACAACACTTCGGTGAATGTAGATTGAAGAACGGAGCATGTTTCAGGTGTGGTTCTTTTGAACATTATCTTAGAGATTGCCTAGAGAAGTTAGAGAAAGAAAAAGTTCAGACTATACGACCGAGCAACAATGCAGTGAAAGGTAGACCACCTCGTAATCCTAGAAATATGAGTAGTAGCCGTGGTGGAACAAAAGACTCTGCTGTGAGATCTGAGGCACGAGCACCAGCTAGAGCTTATGTTGTCCGTGCACGAGAGGAAGCGTCTGCGCAAGATGTTATTACTGGTATTTCTCTATCTTTGATGCTGATGTTACTGCTTTGATTGATTCAGGATCAACCCATTCGTATGTATGCACGAATTTAGTATCAAGTAAGAATTTACCTGTTGAGTCCACTGAATTCGTGGTTAAAATGCCGAACCCCCTAGGTTAGTATGTGCTAGTTGATAAGGCTTGAAAGAACTGTCCTTTGATGATTCGAGGTTATAGTTTTTTAGCTAATTTAATGCTATTGCTATTTGATGAGTTTGACGTGATTTTGGGCATGGATTGGCTGAATATGCATGATTCTATTATGAACTGTATACGAAAGCTTATTGTATTAAAATGTTAGAACGGTGAGAAGCTTCAGATTGAATCATATAGTTCTAGTGGGTTGCCTATTGTTATTTCAGCTATGTCAGCACAAAGATATGTGAGAAAAGGCTGTGTTGCATATCTTGCGTATATTTTTTATTCTAAAGTTTCTAAGTTGAAGATAGAATCAGTGCTAGTGGTTTGTGAGTATCTTGGTGTGTTTCCAGAGGAGTTACCCGGATTACCGCCGGTCAGAGAGGTTGAGTTTGCTATTGAGTTAGTATCGGGAACATCACCGATATCAATAGCACCTTACAAAATGGCTCCTACTGAGTTGAAAGAGTAAAGAGCACAGTTAGAAGAGTTGACAGATAGGGGTTTTTCTTGATCTAGTTTTTCACCTTGGGGTGCACTTATTCTATTCGTTAAGAAAAAGGATGGATCGATGAGATTATGTATTGACTACCGTCAGCTCAACAAATTTACGATCAAGAATAAGTATCCATTGCCGCTAATTGACGATCTGTTTGATCAACTGAAAGATGCAATAGTATTTTCGAAGATCGATCTTCATTCTGGCTACTATCAGTTGCGAGTTAAAGATTCTAATGTGCCGAAAACTACGTTCGGAACCAAGTACGAACATTATGAATTTCTTGTGATGCCGTTTGGTTTAACTAATGCACCTACAGTATTTATGGATTTGATGAATAGAATTTTTAGACCGTATTTAGACCGATTTGTTATGGTATTCATTGATGATATTTTGATTTACTCTTGAAATGAGTTTGAGCATGCCGAGCATTTGAGAATTGTATTGCAAACCCTGCGTGAAAAGCAATTGTTTGCCAAATTTAGCAAATGTGAATTTTGGCTCCGGGAATTCGATTTTCTAGGACATATTGTATTAGCCGAAGGCATCAGAGTTCATCTGAGTAAAATTCCAGCTGTTGTTGACTGGAAACCTCTGAGAAACATGTTTGAAGTTAGAAGTTTTCTGGGATTAGTCGGTTATTACAAAGGTTTGTTAAGGGATTCTCGATAATTACTACACCGATGACGAGACTGCTGCAAAAAGATGTGAAATTTGAATGGTTCGAGAAATGTCAGTAAAGTTTCAATCTGTTGAAACCACTATTGACCAAGGTACCGGTACTAAAAATTCTATATGTTTCTAATTTAGTCTCGACTCATTTCTATTATGTTTTTAGGGCCTCGAGGGCTCGTATATAGGATAATTGTCATTGATCGATTTTACTATGAATGATTTTATGAATTAAATGTTTCAAATTTTTTATATTTTTGAATCATAAACTCCGGTAATGCTTCGTAACCCATTCCGGCGACGGATATGGGTTAGAGGTGTTACAACTATTGCTACGTACCATGAAGCAAGCGGTGTGAGTTTGCGAGCTTGTGTTTTCTCAAATCTGAACATATTTGTGCAGTGTGTTGGAGGTTCGGTTAGTGCTCAGTCGGAGAGTCACTTAGGTGGCCAATGTGGCGTTCCATAGCTCGGGTTTGACGACTGGACTGGGTATGGGGTGTTACATTATGTCAATCTCCTTCGCATCATAAATGATGACAAAATCAAACTCCATTGTAAGGATTTTTTCAAGGTGAATGGTATGAATTTGACCTAGCAGTGATCAGGAAGGTGCTAAAATACTACTGTAACAAAATGGTCAAGCTAGATGAGACCATGAACCAAACTAGTACTACAATCACAATGTGCATCTAACTTGGCTAGAGAAAGGTACAATCCATGCCTCTTCACTTTCTACAATTTATGCGGCTCTATATGTTATTACCATGAGTAACAGGCTCCCCAACAGTCAACGTGATTCTATGAGTAAGAAGGTTGTAGTCCTTCTTATGAAAATTTTAGAAATGGTGGAATTTTCTAGATGGTGTATGACGAGTGTTGGAAAAGATGATTAAGAAAAAAGTTACTATTGGTACAATGGAAGTTTTAAAAAATTCTTAAAAATGAGCCTTTTGTGATATTTATAGTAATAAATCCTGAACCAGAATTATACATGTGTTTTGTGTGAGGTGGACTCAAGTCAATCCTGGCTTTCAACTGAATGACCTTCTCTACTATCCTCATACCACGAATTGTGTCGAGTGTGAGCTCAAGCAACACAAACCAAAAACATAGAAAAGAAAACATTTACTTACTTACAGTAGAAAAGTAAGTTCTCTCTCTATAAACTAGTAAAACTCGTAAAATTTATTCTTAATAATAAGTTACCACTACTTGCTAATAGAATAATGATATATCAATAATGTATGAAGTGAAGTTTTAGGAAACTGAAGTAATATGAGTAAGTGAAGCTATACAAAATTTTCTTTTAAAAAGAAAGTTCCAGTCTTCTATAAAATCATGAAGATGAGCTAGCACAATATTATTTATATTTAGATACATTTTGTAAATACAAACTCAATATGAGAAGTTGGTTGAGTGAGAAGATTCACAATAGAAGTACGATAGTGAGGTTGTAATAGTTGAGTGATTGATTGGGTTTATTAATTGTATTATATTTTAGCAGTGAATTTATTTCTAAGTAAAATCCCACATAGTTTTTTTTTAATAAATCAGATTGGTATATTAAAATTAAATACGAAAAAAATACAAGTGCAATACCCACATTGCCAACCTAATATGGGACAGTAGAGCCCAATTTTGTCTACATACATAGGCTTAACCAAAGCCTAAAAAACCATAACTGAAAATAAAAGAGTAAAACAATAAAACAATAAATCCCACATACTTAGTTTAAATAAAATTGCAGAAACACTTGTTACTTTTTGTTTTTGTTTTCTTACATGTTATGCCAATTTATTCTAACATTAGTTCCGCTATATACATCTAACAAATTTATAGCAAATAAACATTCAATATTTATGACTCCTTTTGTTAATATAATATTTATGACTCTTTTTTAGTTACTTGATAATAAATTAAATACTCTATTTCTAGATCTTGGGGACCCTTTATTTTTGTTTTTTGTTTTTACGTTAAGGACATTCTTTCTTTAATTTATTATTAAGTGTTCTTATAACAATTAAGTTACAAGGTGTT
>CM025152.1:12928221-12941276 GCA_013467495.1 Gossypium gossypioides
ATAGAAAAATTGAATACCCGGATTTGATTCAAAAAAGTTGAAAAAATCAAACTAAATCGAATCGATATCACTCTTAACATGTATAGGGTAAACCTTTTGGCTTGATATTTAGTTTTTGTCCTCTCTTTTATTAGCTATGCATTAATAAAGTTTTTTTTTTTTTTAAGATGTTAATTTTTTTAGAGTAATTAAGGTGTTTTTATATTCGTTTTATAATAATATCTTTAAAAATGTAATTGTAATGGGTAAAATATTTTAAATACAATTAATTAATAAAACAGATGATGTGCATTTGCAGGGTGTGCTAGCTAGCTAGCTAGCTTCCTACATATAAATATATCCTTAAAACCCATGATTATTTCAGTGCAAAATTACCCAATAAAACCCATCCATTAATCTCTGTATCCGCCCATAATCTGTATGCCGGAAATTTCCTTGCCTGTCTACACCTTAAATATGCTAATATATATAATATATGAAGAAAAAGGAGGAAGTGTTGCCAACATATATTTTATTACCTTTTCCAAAACGCATGCCCCCAATATTTTAACCTATGATTATCTTTAAGATCTCCTTAACCAACGCATCATCCACTAATTTGTCCCAGGTTCACAAGCAAACTACATTAGCCAAAAGTGTTAGGCCTAGCTGCTATTTGCTGACATGTACACCACCATTGCTACACGGCTCGTGACGCTGCTGATGTGTTACAGGCACGTGTCCACACTTGTTGACCCTTGATTGGCCCATCACTCAGTTCATTGCATAGTCAAAGATCATAGGCGCCAAACGTACGTTCACTCCTTCAACGCTGGTTAGGCAGCCTCCGCCTCAACCCTCACATTTTCTTTCGTTGTATATATTATTCATCTCAACGCTACAGGCTTCTATCCTAGCTACTATAATCTTGGTGGTGCAAAATACAAATTTGTTTCACTAAAAAGAAGCAAAATAATGGGGTTTTGCAAATTTTCCAAGTTTAGTTTTCTATTCTTGATCAGCATTCTCTTTGTGTCTACAGCTGAAGAGAATGCTAGAATTTCATATGATCGAGTTTCGTTGCTTTCCTTCATGTCGGGTGTTGTTTCAGACCCTGAAAACTCCCTGGAACATTGGAACTCCACTAATGTGCATGTTTGCAACTGGTCGGGTGTCGGGTGCAACCATGAAAGAGACCAAGTGGTGCAGCTTGACCTTAGTGGGAGGTCACTTAAAGGCACCATTTCTCCTGCTCTAGCCAATCTTTCTTCTTTGATGGTTCTTGATTTGTCAAAGAACTTCTTCCAAGGCCATATCCCACCGGAGCTTGGTTCTCTTTTTCAGCTCAAACAACTTAGTCTGTCTTGGAATCTTCTTGAAGGAGACATTCCTTCTGAGTTGGGTTTTCTTCACCAATTAGTATACCTTGATTTGGGGAGTAACCGGCTTGCGGGACACATTCCCTCTTCTCTTTTTTGCAATGGCTCATATTCATTGCAATATATAGATCTTTCCAACAATTCTCTCAGTGGTGAAATCCCTTCGAAGACAGAATGTTCACTTAGGGAGTTGAGGTTTCTCTTACTTTGGTCGAATAGACTAATTGGTCAAGTACCTCAAGCCCTTTCCAACTCCTCAAAGCTTCAATGGGTTGATTTGGAGTCCAACATGTTAAGTGGGGAGTTGCCATCTAATATTGTGCGCAAAATGCCGCAGTTGCAGTTCCTCTATTTGTCCTATAATGACTTCGTTAGCCATGATGGTAACACTAACCTCCAACCCTTTTTTGCTGCTTTACTCAATTCCTCTAACTTTCAAGAACTAGAATTGGCCGGAAATAATCTTGGCGGAGAGATACCTTCTATTATTGGTGATCTTTCTACCAATCTTGTACAGGTTCATCTCGATGATAATCTGATATATGGTTCCATTCCTCCTGACATTTCCAACCTTGTGAATCTCACCCTCTTGAACTTGTCTAGCAACCTTTTGAATGGTTCCATCCCACCTGAATTATGCAGAATGGAGAAACTAGAGAGAGTTTATCTTTCAAATAATTCACTCTCTGGTGAGATTCCCTCAGCTCTAGGAAACATTACGCATTTGGGGCTGTTGGATTTGTCGATGAACAAGCTTTCAGGTTTAATTCCTGATAGTTTCGCCAATCTCTCCCAGCTAAGAAGATTACTACTCTATGGAAACCAGCTTTCGTGGACAATTCCTTTGAGTTTAGGCAAATGTGTCAACCTGGAGATTTTAGACCTTTCTCGAAATAAGCTTTCAGGGATAATTCCTGGTGAAGTTGCTGGATTGAGGAGCTTGAAGTTATACCTGAATTTGTCTAGTAATCACCTTCATGGACCCTTACCTCTAGAGCTGAGTAAAATGGATATGGTGTTAGCCATTGATCTGTCGTCAAATAATCTCTCGGGCTCCATACCATCGCAACTTGGGAGCTGCATTGCCCTCGAGCACCTCAACCTTTCCTCTAATTTCTTGGAAGGTGAGCTTCCAGATTCCATAGGACAGTTGTCTTACCTTAAAGAACTCGATGTCGCTTTAAACCAGTTGAGTGGAGACATACCAGTGACCTTTCAGGCATCAACATCTATCAAGGCCATGAACTTCTCTTTCAACAAGTTCCACGGGAATATATCAGACAAAGGGGCATTTTCATTGCTGACTATGGATTCTTTCACAGGGAATGATGGTCTTTGTGGTTCGATTAAAGGCATGCCAAAATGCCGAAAGAAACATCATTCTCATTTGGTTATATTTTTGCCTATCATCGTTTCGTTGTTTGCAACTCCTTTATTGCTTATGTTTGGATACCCTCTGGTGCTCAAATCAAGGTTTCGGAATCGACTTGGTGTTGTCAATGGAGGGGATTTCGAAGATGAAGAAAAAGATGGGAAAGAGCCTAAATACCCAAGAATCTCATACGAACAACTCATTGAAGCCACTGGTGGGTTCAGTGCATCAAGCTTAATTGGTTCAGGCCGCTTTGGTCATGTATATAAAGGAATTCTTGGGGACAATACGAGAATAGCAGTCAAAGTTTTGGACACAAGGACTGCCGGGGATATTTCAGAGAGTTTCAGAAGAGAATGTGAAGTCCTAAAGCGAACCAGGCATAGAAACTTGATCAGGATCATAACAATTTGCAGCAAGCCAGATTTCAAGGCTCTAGTCCTTCCTCTGATGCCAAATGGGAGCCTGGAGAGGCACCTATACCCCAGCCACGGAATAAGCCATGGCTTAGATTTGATCCAATTGGTAAACATCTGCAGTGATGTAGCTGAAGGGGTTGCTTATCTGCACCATTACTCACCGGTTAAAGTCGTCCACTGTGATCTTAAACCAAGTAATATTCTTCTTGACGAGGACATGACTGCTTTGGTGACAGATTTCGGAATTGCAAGACTGGTCAGAGGTGTTGATGAGACAATTTCTGCAAATGATTCAATCTCCTACAGCTCTGCAGATGGCTTGTTATGTGGATCTGTTGGCTATATAGCTCCTGGTATGCATTTTCTTCTTTATTGCTCTATTTTAGCTAGAATCATAACTTTCCCATAGAGGATTAATAGCATAAACTTCTACTTTTTCCTTTAGTTTTTACACTACTAGTGTTATTACTTGTTAGTTAAACTACGCAGTCTCTGCCATTGCTGACAACATCAGCCTGCGCCATTTGAATAGCTACTTCATTACTAAAATACTCACTGCTGTTGATCTTTCACTTGGTTAAATGCAGAATATGGAATGGGAAAACGAGCTTCCACTCAAGGGGATGTATACAGTTTTGGGGTCCTTTTGTTGGAAATAGTTTCGGGAAGGCGCCCCACAGATGATGATGAAGGTTCAAGCTTACATGAGTGGGTGAAAAGTCACTATCCTCATAAGCTTGAACCCATAGTAAAGCAAGCGCTGCTGAGGTGCAGCCCTGGTTCAATGCCAACAAATTATGATAAAATATGGCGTGATGTTATTTTGGAACTGGTTGAACTTGGCCTTATGTGTACACAGTACAACCCTTCAACAAGACCAACCATGCTAGATGTGGCCATTGAAATGGGGCGGCTAAAGCAATATCTCGCTAATCCTGCCTCGATGTTGACCGGAGAAGCCTCTTCTAAGGCTGATGCCCCGTTGATCATATAATGATGACACAAATATTACTTTCATCATTGTATTCATTTTTTTTCCGCTGAAATCTTATCTTTCTCAAAGGGGTTGCAGATTTTAGGATTCGAACACAAATTTACTAAATTTCAGGTGACTACATATACCAACTTGATCAAACCTTAACCCTTAGGTTGGACCATTATTTTTGCATTCATAATGTCTATTCTAGCTAAGAGACCAAGACCAATCTGTTGCTTTGTGCATGCGAAACGTTTTCCATTTTCATTCTACCGTCCAAAAAGCTCCTTCATTTTCACTCAATCGTTTTCCAAGTGATCAACCAACCAAAGATGACCTTTTTCATTAATGATATCGACCAGCTGATAAAATGGGATATGAAATCAGGAGTGTGTACTATGAATCATTCATTATCCAATTAAAGTATATTAAATTAATCTTAGCCTTGTTTTTTTTTTAATTTATGACGAGCAATGTGGATGGTTTTCCATAATAGAAATTGTAGTTAAGGACTCTTTTAACCTACCATTAATATAGCAATATTGCCTAAAACAACTAGGTATGCTAGTGGATGCTTTTAACCATATATTTTATTCCCACTCGAGATTATGATCATCATAATTAATTAATATAAATAAAAGTATCAATATTGTAATTCACATCCTTGCACTAGCATCAGGAATCATAAATCAAAGCTTATTGCAGTAGGCCAAATTGTCTCAGGCAAAACAAAAGGATAGGAAGCAGAGATTAGAAAAATAATTAAGAGATGATATGCAAATCAATATCCAATAGTCAACTTGTGAAGTCACCAGGTCTGAATATGAAAGCAGTTTAGTTTATATATAGAAACAGGTGCAGTGGCAGCATACCTTTTATATCAGATGTCAATATCCATCTACTGTTATCTTAAATTATCTAGTGGCGTTTTGCCTTGCCTTGTCAAACACTTTCAACAATCTGATGCTATGATATGGACCTCAATGCGTAACCGGTTATCCATCAATATCAATCTGCGGATAACATATTCATCTCCACCTTTAATTCCTCCCGAATATTTCGCGGTCATCCAATGTGTATTCGGTCATATTGTGTTTATTCCGGCTTTTTAAGGATATACATAAAGCAATTAGTTGTAGTAAACATCAGTGATAAATATGAAAAGTATTGAAGTCACTAACTAGTTTTTTGTTTAGTTATGAGTTAAAGAAACAATAAACAAAGAACACAAGCAAATGTTTACGTAGTTTGATTCCAATTCTACGTCTATGCAATTTTTCTCAGTGAAAAATCCATTATAATCTTTTAGTATAAGTTATGATTTAAGCCCAAGTGATATCTTAGTCGTCATAGCCTCAGTCCTGTACGTTTACAATGAAAACTCTCACCAATTAAGTCTTTTCCCACAAAAACATAGTACAAATTGTTAAATTAATTTATGAACATTAGTTAATGCACTTAAGAACAAATAAGCTAGATATGTATGTTGGTAATGCAAAGAAATTGAAAAAAAATTAAATGGTTACAATTTGGAAAAATCAGAATTTAGCTTCTAAATGGTTACAATTTGATAGAATCAGAATTAGGCTGTTAATATATTTTAGGAAATTGACTGTAAATTTACCGTTTTGCCCCCTTCTGTTCTCTAAATTCTGGTGTTATGGGGAATTACACGAGAGGGAAATTCTGCCTAGGAGAATGGGTTTTAAGCGGGACCATCTATGACCCCTCCAATCTTTTTTGGGAATTGAACCTAGTGTGGTTTCATCAATTTTCTTCTGGTTTATTTTCTGATCAGATTTTCGACCAACTACTTTTGTTTTTTGTTTTTGTTTCGATTTCTTTCGAGAAAAGTAATACCAATTGTGTTCCACCTTCTTTATTCAAGTGTACAAATATTGAAGTATTGTGTTAACCTTGGGGGGGCGATGTCCACTACACAATTACACCGACCAGGGCTAATTTGCTTATAAGGCAGTGGTTCTTCAACGGCATAATGATTGCTTTATTTATTTACACTCAGTTTGGTTTCCTGTCAGTGCTAACGATTTTGTTTTACAGTAGTATATTTCCAACAATTTAGAGGCAAAGTATACTACTGTTTAAACATGAGAATCATTTTCGTTTCTCGCTGTTGGAACCAATGAAGGCTTCTACAGGCTATGAGCTAAAGTGCACTTGAGGATTCTTAGAGAAAGTGAAGTGTCCTATTGAGGCAATGGGTTTGAGGGCACCTGAGTAGTGCAAAAGTGTGCCTAAGTAGCATTGGAGCAGTTGCAAGCTTCATCTATGTTTGCTAATGGGCCATTATGATCAAGATGGGCTTGGAAAGCCTAGCGAGATTGAGTGGTTCCGAGGACCCTTGAGTTTGAGATGGGTCGGAGGTCCTTTGTGTTTGAATGGGTCGGAGGTCCCTTGAGTTTGAGCTGGTCAGAGGACCCTTGAGTTTGAGTTAGTCAGAGGTCCCTTGAGTTTGAGTGGGTCCAAGGAACCTTGAGTTTGAGTTGGTCAGAGGACCCTTGAGTTGAGTTGGTTGGAGGACCATGAGCGGATCGTTGGATCTTGTGTTCGGGATAGGGTTTATGATGCCCTTATCTATGATAAGCTACTAATACATGAGATTTGTGAAGCTAGTCCAAGCGTCACCGAGTTTTTAACCAAAGTAGACTAAAAGATTATCGAGTTCAAGAGCTTGAACAAGAGAACTAATGGGGGATGTCTTATTCAGGCAACCTATGAGAGTGTGTGGAGAAAGGAGCGGCATGCCAAAGTTTGCATGAATGAGCATTAAAGTCTGAAATTAAGATTGAGATTAACCTAGTTCGGTGGTGCCGCATGTATTGCGGTTGGCCAAGATGGCTAAACCCAATGGGGTGACCATGGAGGGGTCAAGAGGGCCTAAGTTGAGGATGACCAATGTGTCTGAATTTCCCATGTTGAGAACTTTTGTGTTAGTTTCGTAAGGGACGGTTATCATAAAGCATCTCCAGAGGGACGCTTCCAACGGGATGTCGCAAGAGTGCGGTTGGTGCCACATCCAGAGGGATGCTTTTTTTAGTATTAAAGACAAGGTAATATTCAGTCGACAAAGGATCATACCATTAAGGGTTCCTTAAGGTTGTAACCTGATGATTATGTGTTGTGGCATTGAGTCCGAGTGTTTGGTTGAAGAATGGGCATAGACAAGATTACACCAACGATTGAGATGAGAGCAAGTTCAAGTCTATGTCTGATGTGCGTTGAATGGATCATAACCTTAGGCCTTTCCAAGATGGACTTGATACTGAAATGTCAACTCAATGCAACAAGGTTACTAAAAGTGAGGCTTCATTTTGATGAGAGCATCGACATAGTAAGTGGAGGAGTGTCATGGTCCGTAATTTACTATGCTAGTTATTAAGGTTTATCTTTCCCTAAATGGTTTTGAGTGAAATAAAGTAAAATAACTTGGAAGTTGGAATTTGTCAAATACCCTGTAGTATTGGAGGGATGTTGTGATGCAAATTGGGTAACTTATAAAGTTAGCTTTCCAAGTGGGTATGTCTTTACTTTGGATGGAGTAGCTATTTCTTGGAAGTCTACTAAATAGACGTGTATTGCTCGTTCCATGATGGAATTAGAGTTTATAACTCTTGGCTAAGTCGAGCAAGTGGCTGAGTGGCTTAGGAATCTACTTGCAGAGATTTCTTCATAGGAGAATGGAGTACTTGCTTTGGTGTATGTGAGGCTTGAAAGAAACCTAGTTGATCCACTAACCAAAGGGTTAAGTAAGAAAATGGTTCTTGATTTGTCGAGGAGGATAGGTCTTAAAGCCAAGTGGTTAAGCAATTCATGGTAGATACTCAACTTAGTTCTCTAAGTTCAATGTGGTCAAACAAAACCATGGAAAGACTCATAGTGTACATTCTACCTATCCCTATGGCGAACGATGTATGTGCATAAGGTTGAGTTTTCACTCTTAATGAATTCATATCTCAAGATTTAGGTGGTTCTAATGAGACAGACTTGAAGAATTCATCGACATGTGAGGTTGAGTTTATTACTTTTAATAAGTTCATATCCCAGAGTTTGGATGGTCCTATTCAGACGAACTTTATGAATTCACCGAATTTAAATTTGAAATGATGAGCTTACTAAATGCTCTTAATGATTTCATAGTCCTGATTTGGGTGGTCTATATTGAGATAGACTTGATGGAATCACCTACGTAAGTGTGAAGGACTAGCCACCTAATATTAAAGACATTGGGCAGTCTTTCTAGAGCACTTACCAACATCCCAAGATGTATTAGCTAAAACTTGCTGATCTATCGCGGAACATCAATTGGATCTGAGATTAGTCGTGTGTCATGAGTTAACCGTTATCTTAACTAGTTCAAGATTCATTCACTTTTTAAAAGGAAGAATCACTCATTTCACTACGTACTAGTTCAAATCCACAAAATACTAGTGCTTAAGCAACTAACTCCATTATTGCTCTTCCCATGTTTTACTTTTTTGTTCATGTTTATAAAAATTATCTTGCATTAGTGGGGGAATGTCGGTGATGCAAATAAATAAAAAATATATTTTTAAATGGTTACAATTTGAAAAAATCAGAACCTAGCTTCTAAACGGTTACGATTTGACAGAATCAAAATCTGGCTATTGAGATATTTCAGGGAACTTACTATACAAATTTACCGTTTTGCCTCTTTAGAAAATAGTATAAATAGGAGGTCATTCTCCTTATTTTTCATAGAGCACAACAAGAGAACAACAACTCCTCTCATCCATCTGTTATCTAAATTTTGGTGTTCTACGAAATTACACGAGAAGAAATTTCCATCTAGGAGATCGGGTTTTAAGCTAGACCGTTTATGACCCCTCCAATCTTTCCTGGGAATTGAACCTAGTGTGGTTTCATCGGTTTTCTTCCAATTTATATTTCGATCAAATTTCTAACCAACTACTTTTATTTTTTTTGTTTCAATTCTTTTCGAGAAGAGCAATACCAATTATGTTCCATCTTATTTATTCGGGTGTACGAATATTAAAGTATTATGTTAACCTTAGGGAGCGACGTCCACTACACGATTACACCGACCAGGGCGAATTTGCTTCTAAGGCAGTGGTTCTTCCACGGCACAATGATTGTTTTATTTATTTACACTCAGTTTGGTTTCTTGTCAATGCCAACGATTTTGTTTTACAGTAGTATATTTCCAAAAATGTAGTCTCTTCAATTAGTATATCCCAAGATAGTTTTCTATATAAAGAGTAAAACACTACCCTAAATAATAAAAATTCAATCTATTCTAATCCACCTAAATATCACAAAGTCACTTACCTTTTTCTTAGGATAAATGTTCACAAAGTTAATCCACATCTTCTTGTGATCTCATGCTATCTTAAATATGAAAATCTTGGATTCTTTTGGATACTCCAAAATATACGAGTTTTCTTTACAAAATTGATCCTAAATTTGATGCATTTTATAAACTTAGGACTTTCCAAAAATACGTATAAAAAATTGTCAACTAAAAATAACAAACTGGCACGGATTGTTGCAAGGCCAATTGTAATAGGAGAAATTAGTAGTTGAAAAAAAAGTGACACTAACAAATATCAGTAGCAGAAAGAACCAAAACCAATGTTGTAAAAACAAGACTGACAGTTGAACCAACCAAAGCATTGTTTTTTGGTTCAATTGTTTGAACCACTAATGCAACCATTAAAAAATACAAAAATTTTAGAAAAATCATAAAAAGAAAAAGGAAAAATATAAACACAAATACATAAAAATAGAAACATAAACATTCACTTTATACATTATAACAACAACATTAAATATTAAAACTAGTTTAATTCTTATTCAAACAATATTTTTAACCGAGTTTTTACTTGATTCGACCGGGTTTTACTAATTCAACCCTTCTTTGGTTTTATACTACCATTGAACCATCGATTTTCGGTTCAATCAATTCAATTAATCAATCTAATCTAATTCTCAACAAAACATACCTTCAAAATTCGTTCATAAAGACCATACCCTGATACTTGGAGAACAGTTATGCAGATTTGAGTACCATCGAACTATTCAACAAACCATACCTTGATTCAATTCCACAACTCTTTTACTACAGAAATCAATATGCTCAAAATAATCAATATTCAGATTCCATGTGAATTCAGGCGAAGTCATTATACAACTCAAATGTGACATATTCCAGTTAACTCTAACTCAACCATAACATAATGAACCTAAAATGATAATTTCTTAAATCATACATAGAAACAAATTTATCCATATCCAACATTATTAGACCACCATAGTGGATACCTTTATTAACATCCAGTTACATGTTCATTTTGAAAACTTATTCAATTATTTCACCGATCATAACCCTTAAACTTGGGTATATTATATACTTATTACAGAACAAACAAAATTTATCCATAGTTTACCATAAAAACAATTATACACATCTTACCAGGCATAAATGATAGATCACGCCATAAGGGCCAAATAGAATATATCATAAAAGCATCATACAAAATCTCGTGTTTATTGTCCTAGGAGACTAGCAGAAGATGCCATGGATTTCTCCCTCATGGGCTTAAATAGAGTTTCATGTATCGTGATCTATCATTTCTATTTACACATTATCGAAGGCTATACCATGCCATGGGTCTTAACCACATGGTCTTACACACATTCATGTATCGTGTTCTTTATCCTAGTTTCATCTTTTTGGAGGCTATATCATAAAAGGTTCCAAATCATATCAAGATGCCATGGGACTCTACCTCACGGTCTTACAGTTATTTTTATACTGTGATATGCCAATCTGGTTAGCAATAAAACTGCCCTACCAGAGGCTTCACGATAGGACATTTCTCATTACTTACTTACCTAATTGTGATCGCATTCCTAACTGATTCATACTTTTCATGTCACGGACTTTACCTGCATACTTACCAATCAACATTTCTTTTCAACAAGACCTTACACATATCTTTATAGTACTTATTTCCTCTTTACTATGCTCATACATTTACCAATTACAATAGATATCATCATCATTTATATATAAATACGACTACTTGAAAATTTTATACAAGCGATTCAGGGTAGAGACTCACCTTTACTCACCTAAACTATATTTCAAAGCTCCATACTTGGACATCCAACACGATCCAGCAACAACTGCTTACAGAAAATAAATTCACTATTACAACTAATTTCCATACTAATTACTATAATTTCAAATGCTGACAACCTTCATGCAAAATCTTGTACTTATAGTCTTACTGTTCCTATACTTCTTACAGACTTAATCAAAATCTAACATGCAGAACTGTCATACTTACTCAGAGATGGAATAACCACTAATTAAACCCAAAATCTCAGTTTCCAGCTCAAGGAAGATGAATGAAATCGGTTCCAGAAAAAAATTAGAGAGTAACATTTATAATTCAGAAGAAAAAAAAAATCCTCTCAGAACCCATCTCTCACATATATATAATCCAATCTCCATTACAGAAATTCAACAAGTGTCACTTAAATTCAAAGTTTTTCTTTCTTAGTGGCCTACAAACTCCAAAAGAAACATAAATGAAAATCTTGCATAATAAATATTTAGTCAATTCAGTTGGTTCCTAACCAAGCACTTGACAACCCAATTAGAATAATACTAAGACAAACTGGGCGTATTATACATTTAGTGATAACTCATACTGTAATTTGTCTTTTTGTCCAACTAAAACCTTTACTCTTTGGCTAATCAAAATAATCTAAAATAAAATTTCCATTTAATTACTCGGTGTATACTATACACCTACAAGTATACGACAAAAAAAAATAAATGGGCGAATTACAATCCGCCAAACACGGGTTTTTTCACTACTATACACCATATCCTTAAACCCGCTTGAATTAGAGTGTGACTATAACACCCTTAACCCGTATCCATCGTCGAAATAGGGTTACAGAGCATTATTGGAGTTTACGTTGCGAAACTATCAAAATTTAAAACATTTAATTCACAACATCAATTAATGCAAAACTAAATAATGACATACATATCGTCCCTTTTACGAGCCCTCGAGGCCCTAAAAACACATTAGAAACAAGTCAGGACTAAATCAGAATTATATAGAATTTTTTCAGGAAAAGGTGAAAATTTTTCAAACTACAGGGGTCACACGGCCGTGTGACTCACATGACTGAGAGACAGGCCCGTGTCTCAGGCTGTGTGGACATTCGAAGTAGGGACACACGACCGTGTCCCAACCCGTGTCCATCCCTGTGTAATCATCAACCATAAGTTCACCTATACATGCCATTATAACCTTAACCAAGACATCAAAATCTACCAATATAATCGTTGGATAGTGTGATAGATCTCCGACGAGCTTCCAACTCGATCGAGTTTTCGATAATCTGAAAAGTAAAGGAAAAACAACTACGTAAGCAATGAATGCTTAGTAAGCTCATATAAACTTTAGTCATTTTAACCCATTTCAAATATGAAGTTTATACATATCAAGAATAATCCTATACCAATACCGCAAGATTCATGAAACCATATTGAACAACTCATAAAGTGAAGAAATCCATAATATCACATATATATATCATCCCTAGCATAGTAGGATTTTATAAAACTTTAAACCCTTTCAAATTTTCTTATTTTCATTTGCATTTGATTGCATTCCATTGCATTTAGTTTCTTTAACTTAAATAACAACATCAATTCAACTTATCATTCCCTTTTTTCATTATTTTTCACTTCAAGTATGAACTTACTATTTCACTACCTTTCCACACCTATTTCATATGCATAACACACAAGACATAAGCATACCATCAACCATATGCACAAGCTAGTGCATTTAAACATAGCTCTTTTGGGAATTAACCACATGATAAACCATTTCATAAGGAAT
>CM025152.1:12951325-12965499 GCA_013467495.1 Gossypium gossypioides
TTTTATTACAATTTAAACTTATTTAATTCTTTTTTAATAATAAAAAACTAATTCAACCCAATTAATTTAATAACGTATTGTGAGAATCGATGTCATGTGAGCTAATATACCTGATCTTGTCATGTTCAAGAAAAAGGAAGCATTTCATTCAGCGGTGCAGGCTTGCACCAGTGGGGAAGCATTCTTTCTTGTGATATATTATTTGTGGAGTCATTATCCAAAAGAATTAATTAATCAATTAACCACATTGCAAAATCATGTTTTGCAAGCGTAATGATAAGCAGAGCAGGATGTTAATTTGGTAAGCACGTTAATTAGGACACGCACCTGTCCTCAACAGTTAAATTTGATGCCAAATTATAATATCTACAACCAATTTATCCACTTTTAAATTACATTAAACTGCACGATTATTCTTGTACTGAAAAAAAAAAAAGTCAATTTTCATTTGTTCTTGTTTCAAGTTACTTGTTCAGTTGATTAACTGAAAAATGATTTATTGATTGAATGGTAGCAGCCAGATATTACGCGGAGACGAAGTAGGTAGAAATACTATACTGTAAAGAAACACATACACATAGTGTTGATCCCACTTTGCTGTAAAGGAAGCAAAAGCTAGTCGCTCAATACAAAAAGTATACTTTCCAAGAAAAGGACCTCCACAAGGAATATTGGGTTAAAATACTATAAATACATTTAATGGGACTCAAGACTTGAGTCATAAAATCAACCATGTAAAGCACATTTAGCACTGCAGTTTATCAGTAAATCATGTCATAGAAGATAACTATATATGTACATATATCGGTGGTGTGATTCCAAAATTACCTTGTGTGATTACTTGGTTCCAAGGATTTGCTAAAGCCATCATAGTGAAATGGGAGTAAATCAGAGCAATTAGTCGCGTTTTTAATTTACAAATTTGTTTATAGAGCTCAGCTTTTCATTTTTATAAAGGGATCCATTGAGAAAAATTGTTGAATTTAATCAAAACAAAATATGAGCCCTTCCCCACTGATGTTAAGTTTTGGTGTTGTTTAGGTGTTAAAAAGGTATGAATAAAATATTTAAGTGTATTTAGATCCTTAAATCAATCAAATAGAGAGATATTAGGAGGAGAGAAAATGAATCATTCTAATTGTACACGTATCCATACAAAACTGATGTTAGTGCTAAGATTTAAAAGCTAGGCTGAGGCTTTCAAGCTACCTTTGAGTCCACAAGCACGCAGGTGAATGCAGTTTCTTATGTCATTTTCACACTGTTTCTCCATAAGCAAATCGGCAACTAAAGAAATGAATCATTTGAGTTGTGAAATTTGTGGTACCTCATGAAAATGCTGGCTGGTACATTTCACTATCTATAAGCCTTTTCTGTAAAGGTGAGAAGAAGAGTTTTGGGCACTTTGACACACACCATCATGCAATTCTCCAACCCTAATCAGTTTCATAATTCACAGAAAAACAGCCCCAAAAGAATGAATTTTTGCAGAAGAAGAGACGCTGGGGCTTCCTGGCAAGATAGTGCAGGAAATGGTAAATGAAATTACAGTCTTGTTTTGATAACATCACGTAACAAAGATAAGATAATGGGGTTGTAAATATTGAACCAAAAATCAAATTGGTTGTAATCACCAAATCTTTCACCTTGAATAGCTAAAGGCATCAAGGAAAAAAACTCCCAGGGAAAATTTCATGATGATACAAAGTCCATTAATTTGGACATTGAAGATGAAGGTTATAGATTTAGGATTATGTTTGTGGGTTTCAATCTTACGTATCTTAGTTTTTATTGTTTGTTTTGAGTCGTATGTGGACTTTGTTGTTAGACAATCTATGGTCTATTGTTCACGGTCATTTGTGACCAATTCATTCTAATAAAATGTACTAAATCAACAGAAAAAAAGTTAGGTGTACATTAAAAAAAAAAAAAANAACGAAGAAGAGTAAAATACACTAATTAGAAAACAAAAATTAGAAGGAAATGAAAATTACCGTGAACCAAAACTGAGCTTCTAAACCCCAAAATCTCCTATCCATTTTCATCTTCCAACCCCTAAACCAAAACTCAGTATCCACCCATATCAAATTTCCTCAAAACAAAACCATCTATTTTCCAAATCAATTTTCTCCATATGTGTAATAGATTTGGTCAAAATCTATTTTTCCCAAACCCTAAATTCGATAGTTAGGTTTTATAATTTATTATCCAATCGTGAAGAACAATTCTCATCAAAGCAATTTGATTAAAAAAATCTCCAAATAAAAAACCCTAAATTGAAAAGTCCAAAATCAATTCATTCCCCAATTTAAAGAACTTGAGAATTTCAAAACGAAAAAATGTAAAAGAAGAGATGTTGAGATATGGAACCGAAACAAAAGGTGCAGAATAGAAAGCTAAGGTACGAACCCTAAACCCAAAATTAAATTTTCTATTATTTTGTAAATCTTTGTAGCATAAATGTCTACGTGCATCAAGGGTTTAAATTGCAGTTACTGATCTGTTTTTAATTGTGTTACTCTTATCGTGATTAATTACATAATGAATGCTATCATGATCTGTGAACTTTTAAGTGGTTTTTGTAACATATTCTCGTGTTTACTTAAGAATATTCTAATAATAATGTATTAAAAATTAATAAAGAAAAAACATGGTAAATGTCACTTTTGTACCAATTTTAACGGATCTAATTTTTCACTTTTACTTTAAGATGAGATGACGTGGGTGTTACATCTGTGAAGGGGATATATTTGGAGTTGATTACGTACATCATAATTAGGACATTGTGGTTGTATATAATTACGAGGAAGATGAGAATAATGGATAATGGCCTTTGAGTACTACCTAATGTTCTTACAGTTCGATCTCTAAGTCAAAAGTATCATATTAATGCTTCTTTTCATTTTGTTTTGATAGAGCCCCACATTCTCCTAGGTTCACCACGCGTATTTATTTTGTATTCTAATGGTACGGTGCCCATAAATTTCGTGCCTGAAAAATTAGAGATAAATCAAATATTTTATTTATCAATTTCTAAGTTACAATATTTGGATCTTCTTGTACATACATAAATCATTTAAATTTCTTTTTGTTTTTAAAATGCAATCCAAATGTAGGTGAGAATATGATTTGGATTCAAGAGTATTCAAGACTTAATTTTAAACTCAACAAGATTCGTTTCAAGAATTATTGAGGGTTGATCTTGAAAATTGGTCGAGAGATGCTTGCTTAAGAATATGATTTGATTTGGATTATTGATCTTTAAGATTTGATCTTGAATAATAAAGTTAGCTTCAAAGGACATTGAGACATGATCTTGAAAAAAAAAACTTATATCTTTTGTGTTAATAGGACAAAGAGAGAGAGAGAGAGAGTTTGGTCTAAGGATCTTTGAAACTAATTTTGAGATGGATGAGTTGATTTCAAGGGTCTTCTACAGATAATCTTGGAGAACGAATATGATCCCTTTTGTGCTGATAACACCAGGTTGAATAACAATTTTTAAGACTACTTACGAACAAATATCACGTTCTTCGGAATTTCTTCAATTCATAAGAAAATTCTCGGGTTTTGGAGAGAGAGTTTCAGCCTTCAAAATACTCTTTGAACTTCAAATTTTGAACTTCCAACTTGTGTTAAATGACTTAGAGGTGACTCTTACTTAATATTTTATATATATAAGTGATGAACAAGAAATTATATCTTTTATTTACTATTTCTTAATTAATATGAATTAATTAGAAATAAGATAATTCTTAAAGAATATCATTTATGAAAATTCTTGAAATTGGTTGTCAGTTGCACATTTAGATGCAACTGGATGAACAACTAGAAGAGTAAAAATGGAGATAGACACAACTTTTTACACAGTTTGAAAAAAAATTATGTTTGCAAGGTCTTACCTAAAGAGTAATCCACTATCAATGTTTAGTACAATATGTGATTTAAGTTCAACTTATTCACCAAGTTGCAACCTCACTCATGTACATTCACTAAGATTACTCTCTTAACTAGATTACACTCTTAATAAAGACTTTCTCCTTGAAAGCTTAATTACAAACTAAACATGAAAACTATATGTCTATAAAGTAATTGCATTAAAACAATTTCCTAAGAATGAACAAATAAGCTCTCTCTCTTAAAAACCATTCGTAATGGAATAAACAAGTTTTTTTTTTTTTAAATAGGCATTCTTAGCTTGCAATTCTTCCACCAGTGCTAACATACATTTCCTTGAGTTGTGTTTCAATTAGTCTTAAATAAGGGATCAAATTTAATGAGATTCTCAAGGAATCAACTTCTATAGCAACTAGAAATCTTTGACGAAGGAAATATGACCACACTTAAAATCTTTAAAAAGAATCTTTACTTGACTGATATACAACATGATCCAATCTAATAATTTTTTGGATTTGTCTTCATCCAGCTTCCATCTTTCCTGAGTCAACCCAAGCAGCCATATGGCCACTAATATCATTGATCTCATTAACAGAATTCAAGACAACTTCCTCCTTCATACCACCTAAGAAGGAATCAAGAAAACTCTAAGTAGAGTTCATTCCTTATTTAGAGGAGAGGACAAAAAGGTGCGGAAGTTTGATTTCAAAGGGATTTTCACTACCAAAATCTGCTTACATGCTCCTCTAATCACAGTTGTAAGAACAAATCTAACTTGATCCCACCCCTTCTTGAAATGTGCTTTAAAGACTCAAACTCCCTTATAACTTTATCTTTCCATTGAAGATTTGCAATAATTTCTTGGCTACTAAATGTACCATTAGATCCCACCATAATGATATCTCTTCTACTTGCCTCTTGTGTAATAAAGATGAAAAAACCATTAACCATCTTTTTATGAAATGCCACTTTTCTTGTTTGGTTCGACTCACCGTTTTTTTTTCCTAATGAATTAAATTATGTTTCTTGAAACATTTTCAAAATATATATAGTGTTTCAATAGTTGCAAACGAAAAGTTTAAGTAACCAAAAATTATATCACTCAGTTATTAACCAAAAGTTATCATTATTCATAGTGATTAGTTGTGTCTTACTGAAACTTATGTGGCTTGATTATTAACAAAGAGTCATAATTATTCAAACATACATCTATTGAATAGTTAAGTTTATCGGTAATAAATGTGACTATCCAAATAAGTATATTAGATTGTTATGTCTTTGTGAAAAGACATAAGAACTTCTATAAATAGGAGTGAACTTTCATTTCCATGGCACAATCAAAAAACATAGAAACAAAGTTTTTTTTTTTTTAATTCTTTCACCATCTTTTATATTCAAAGATTGTTTTATAAAGAATTACCGCAGAAAATCTTTATAGAATTTGATGTTCTTGTTATGCTCTATTAATGCTCAGTGGGCTATTTCCATTAATGCAAAACATAGACAATCATTGGACTTCATTATATTCTCGAAGTTCATTTGTGAATAACTCTTTTGCATCCCAAAATATAAGTGGAGACAAATAAAGCCTTAAAAGTAGCGTGGTTACACACCTTGAAGCTTTCGTTTAATTTCTTATAAGTTTATTTATCTCCATGCACTAACACGGTTGACTACAAGTCACCACCTAAATCGAAAACAGAGGAATAACCTCATTTCCAACAAAGTTATTCCTAATATGCTACGAGCCTTACACTATGCCAATAACTACTCCCATATCCTACGTGCTTACAACTCCATCTTCTCACACAATACAAGAAGACAACTGGACATTGACTGGGTCATAAGCTTTGCCATTATGCACACACAACATAGCATGAAATTTGGAGGTGTAGTTGTCGCCTTGGACTCAAGATTATTTGTAGCATATTCATGGCAACAACAACAGTCCAAGCTCGTTGCATCCTCATCAGATTGTCCCTCCTCGGACTTAAAGAACTTCAAATCCCCCGGTGCCTCAACTACAATAGGAAATGAAAAAACATAAATTATATCATGACAGAACTACGCTGCATTAGAAACTTCAATCACTCATCCTTGATATTAGCCAACTTCTCCAACAAGTGGAAGTCCAATTCAAGGCACAAAACAACGTGTCAAATATTGAAGCCCGAAAACCTGCCGTACAAGCTCTATCCCGTTTGATTTCTTAATTGTCATTGTATAAAAAAATTTTTGATTCTTTTACATGTTTTGACTTGTTCAATCTAGATGCAATTAAACCTACGGGCTGAAATTAATTGGAGTTCGCATTGGAACAACTCTCAAGCTAATTGAAGTAATCAATATGATTCACATCATATTGCATGTCCAAAAAGGATTCTATCAACCTTTATATAACTACTTTTAAGTTAAAAATATATATGTCAAGTCTTAACTTGATAGATATTGATATTGTCATCTTTATAGAAGGACATGAGTTTGAACATGAGTTATGGATAGTTTTATATATTTTATCAAAATAAATTCAAATATATGTTCAACCCTTAAATAAGAGAATTAAACATGCTTAAGTGCACTCAAACTTACATCCTCTTGCATTGCATTGAACAATGCCAATGCCAACCGAATTAAAACTCAATCAACTCTACTTTACCATTTAAACAAAGCCCTAATGAATCAACTAAAGCTTTTAACTGTTTCAAATTTGATGGCATCCAAAAAGTCTATGTTTCATTGTTTTGAGAATAAGTTTAGCTAGAAAAATAATAATAAAAGCATTTCAGCATCAATTTTTTGAAAAGAATCTACAACGTTGGCAATGCTAGGAAATCACTGTAGCAAAGAATGGCCACCCACAATTTAGTCCACCGGAACCTCAACTTCCATCTTCAAACCAGAGCTTCCGAGAATCTGCGAGAAGTGCAGTGAAATTGAATGACAACTTAAGAGCTTCTTAGACTCATTATACCAAATGAAAAAAACCTTATACACACCAAAAGAATGTCACGTAATAGATAGATCAAGAAAAAATGGCAGAAGATGTTAGCATTATCTTCTTGCAGAGTATTACCATAGTAACATGATCACAAGATTATGAAAAGACTTAAAAGAAAGCAAAGTAAACTGCCACCAGACTGATCCTAAAAGCACTGATTTACGCATGGTATGCCTTCCAGAAATAGTGAAAATATAATGCCAAAAACTAAAAGTAAAAGAAATTTGCTAGAAGTACAAGAAAAATTGGATCTATTTCGGAATCTGAACTTTGAGATCACAGTGCATAACTCAAGTGCCAAAGCATATATATCATCACAGAGAAAGCCACCGAGTAGGGATAAGCATACTATACAGTACATGCAGTTTTTGCATGAGCAGAATTAATTAAGACATTAACTAAAGTTGCCCTGTCATGTATCAGGCTATGATGTCCTCTCCCTTAAGTTAAGTTTTTCCCTTGCACACACCTGACATTCGGATAAGACTAAAATTTAAATGCACTTTGATTCATCAATAAACACAGATGGAGTTGTCAAGATAATAATACCATAAATGATAAAACCTTACTTCAGCAGCTAGAAAATGTGCAGTGGTAGTTTGAGTCTTCTCAACGATATTTTTTTTTAAAGATCTTACTCCGAAATTAGCTACACCAAACCAAGACTTGCCTACATCTCACTTTCAGGGTTTGATGCATAAAATAGGCAGCTAGAAAATACTGTAAGTCCCACATAGGCAGCTAGAAAAGCAGCGGTACTTACAGTCTTCTCTTTCTTTTTTCTTTAAATAGATCTTAATCAGGGTTTGGTCAAATCAAACCAAGAAATCTCCACATCTTAATTTTGAGAGTTTGATGTATAGAATAGCCAAAAGTAATTGTCTAAGTGCCCCTCCTCCCCCTGCACACAAAGCTTTTCCAAACCTCCTTGTGTGGCACTGGAAAAAGTGCAGAACTAAAGAAACGAACACAATTTAAAACACTAAGCCATGTTTTGTAACCGATGCATGATACTTCTTTATATTCTTGTAATTTTGCTAGCTTGAGAATCTTGAACAGTGGATGGTGCCTGTTATTTCAACTGCTATCCACTTTCTTTGTCAACCACATACTAGCTTTCAACTGGTAAACAAATTATATCATAGTTATAAAGAAAAGGTTAAGTACTACATTCCAAGGTGACCTGTAATGCTATCTCAAGTACAGATTGACTTGATAACTCTAATGAACATCCCTATCTTGAATAAAAGAAAGCAAAGTTTTGCAATAATCTGGTGTACTCAATTCACTACCAACAAGAACTAAGCTATTCCTCACCACTATCAAATAAGCTACATGCATCATATTGTGCAACTGAGCACTATATTCTCAATAAGCTAGTTAGATAAAGATGCTCTTTTATAGTCAACTACTCTATTCCTCACCACCATCAAAGAAGCTACATGCATCATATTGCGCAACTGAGTTCTAATAAACACTATATTCTCAATAAACTAGTAAAACTGATATGCTCTTTTATAGTTTCCATATATTTCCATTGGTCTGCCACAGCTCTTGACATTGGTATCCTCCATTAAATTGTATATTCTCTCAAAAGTTAACAAAAAACTGATATACTCCTAACTTAAAAAGGGGGATACAGGGGTCTAGTAGCTAAGCGTATTTATTTTGGAGCTTGAACAGAGATATCTCCATAATGATTTAATCTATGAACAACCAATTCTAAGACTTTTCTCTAATATTAAATGGTGTAAAAGTTCAAGCAGTAAATTCTTCCACTGAACTATGTAAATATCAGGCTCTCAAAATACTCTCTGCTTCAAACCTTCTTTGTCTCTCCGTTTGCCTTAATATTATATTATTAGCCTTATAAACAAGTTATAACAAAATGAAACTATTCAAATGCTGAAACACCAAAATTATCACAAATAAAGCCAAGGGTACCTTTACAAAGTCTGATATAACTAATAGGGACTCCTTAGTGCAACCTGCTTCCTCGAGAACTTTAGTCAAAACTTGCTGTACCAATTGTCAAACACAAAAAGCAAATTGAGAATAAAGCAAAAATATCTAAATATTCTAATTTCTAGTGACAAAAAGATTTAAAGTTACAACAATGCAGGTTTTATTTGTATCTGAGCAGAAGAAACATACTTTGCAGTCAGTAAAAAGAGGCATTTCTAATATCAGATCAACCTATGAGGATGAAGAAATGTGAGATTGTAACCCATTTTCTCCAACTACATCCAGGCTTTTTTTCAACATTGATTCGTTTGATGATTGGTTAACGTGAGGTAGTAAAGTGACATGATACTTTAGATGATCATTTGTTTTAGAAAGTGAATTATCTCAAACTTATCCTTAGGAAATGCAGCTTATTAATATTTGGCAAGAACAACAGAGTGATACAACAAACACTTTTTTGTCCGGTTAATCAAGAAAAAGATGAACACTGAAAGAAAAATCAATAAAGAATTAAACTAACCTCCCTCTGCTGTTCAGATATGAATTGGCCAGTCAAATCATGCAAAACATCCAACATGTCGTTAAAGGTTACTTTCCCATTGCCATCTGAATCATACACCTTGAATATAACTACAAATCAAATTTGCAAATTCAGTTAAAAATTAAGAAATTAATTAAATTTGATATTAATTAAAAAAATTTAAGGAATCAGTACATTCAATTTTTTGTTGCACAGTAGCACGAGGACTAAATGCAGACAAAAACGCTACGAATTCCTTGAAATTCAATCCATCTAGCATCCTCAACAATCTCTGCATAGTTTTCCAAAAACATTTGACCCATAAAGAACCCCCAACAACGCACATTATAAAGAAAAGAAACGAACAAAAAAACAAACCTGAGAGAGAGGATTAACAGCGAACTCAGGCACGGACAAAAACTCCTCGCCGGAGACGAAACCGCCGCCGTTTCGATCCAACTGACAGAATCTTTCGTATAGAGAGACGATCTCCTGCTGCGAAACTGCAGATCATGAGGAAAAACAGACGAACACACAAATCAACGGCTGAGAAAGGATTAAGTAGTAGGGAGATGAAAGAGTGAAGAGCAAAATTAGGGAAATGGATGGGATAGCGAGTCAATTACAGGCGTTGTTACAGTGTTGTTGTACTTCTTCGATGTCGTACTGAGTGAGCATGGAGGAAGTGTTTCCCATCGAATTTTCCGGTTATGATGCCAGAATTTGTGAAAGGTGGTAGGTACGTAGGTGGGTTGGGATTCACGAATATTCAACCACCTTTGTTCCCAGTAGAAAAGGGGAAGTAAGCGAAGGTAAATGCAGATATTCAAATCATAAAATAAATGAGATTGAGTTGTTAAAAAACAAATAAAGGGGTCACTTCAGTTTTTATTCTCACGTAGTGAGATTGAGTTTTCATCATTTTCTTTTTAATTTCAGAATTTTTCACAATATGTCACCTCGATTGATATAAATTCTTTTAAAATCTCTGTTCTATCGCAAATCAGCGTAGCAGATTAAACTAGTTTTAGTATATTAGGAGCTTGAAATTAAGTATTTTCATTACGATTTAATTATGTTTTAGTAAGCTTTGTTAAATTCAATAAAATGTGCAAATTAAGTATTTTATTGACCTTAGGGGTCGAATGAAGCTTATGAAATTTATAAGTGTGTAGGAGACCATTAGAAGGCATATTAAATGGATATTGGTCGCTATGTTGCAACATGGAATACTCAATGTCGCAACATAGAGAGCAGAAGAGAGAAATCACAAAACTACATTCGATGTCGTTACACAGTTTAAGGGTGTCGCGACATACCCCTGAAGATACCACAAGGGGAGTATACTGACTCCTTTGTCGCGACACAAGTCCTGGTGTGTCGCAACATCGACTCTAGATGGAATTAAACACGAGCCAAAGGGCGTTTTGGTCTGCACAATCAAACTTAAAGCTCGGGAACGTCAACTAACCTAGGGTTAAGGACGACGACCACCTAAGATCTATAAATAGGCTTCTTTGTCACATGTAAAAGACACCATTCACTTAGCCTAGAATTAGTCTTTTAATTTCAGTTTAGTTTTCTCTTTTCTTAGGTAAGATTTATTTTCATTGGTTCTTGTTCTATTTTGAGAGATCTGAATTGTGGAGACAATCAAACATTGTAGATTCGCGATCAATCTTAATACAATCAGGCTTTTTCGTAAACTCTATATTATGGATTTATTTAGTATGTTTTCTCTTTATATCAATTCTATATTGTCTATAGAGACCTTGAGGAACTCATCACTCTATAGGGGATTAGCTAGTGGAGGTATGATCTTTTAACTAATTTGTAGGGATACTCAACGAATCAGCTGTTTGGAAAAGGAAGAACGTAAAACAAACTCTAGGCTTGACAACCCTGGGAAGTCATCAAGGTGGGGAATTAACCAAAAATTGGTATTATTCATCTGTGAACACCTTCACCCCAAACCAGTCCAGATTGTGAGGCCGAAAGATAAGTAGTCCCTGTCGACTCGTTATTCGAGTGGAAGATCGGAAGATCCTGCTGGGATAACGACTAATTGATTGACGAGAAACTCGAAGCGACAATTGATGGGGATTGCCAAAGCGAGCTAATCACCCATGATCAGATTTGATTATTTCTATTCTTCAATCTCTCGAATTTTTAGTTCTTTATGTTATTTTATTCTTCTTATTATAAAGCCCTAAAAGCTCCTTTTACTTTACTTTCGTACTATAACTCAATTAAATTACTAATTAGATCTTTCAGTGTTTAGGTTAAAATTGATCTAGCACTCACCTCTCTTGGGTACGATCCTCGGAGTACTCACCTACTCCATTGTAACTATATTATAACTGGACCCGTATACTTGTAGATATCACCTCATTAATATATCTTTTATTGCAGTATTCACACTCTAGATGTTAGTATGTCCGGAGGCGGTCAAGTTGTTAGTGTCATTGCCAAGAGGCAACTTCACTAATTTGATTTTAATTTTTTCATTCTGAAGAAGAATTAGGAAATTTTTAGGTTATTGATACGATCTTTAATTTAATTAATTAACTAACTTTACTATTACTTATATATTTTTCATAGGAAGACCTTAGTGCACAATATGAATTAGAACTATAGTTATCATAATTAAAGGAGACCGATCAATAAAAGAAATGAATTATATGTGGACAGACGATGAACTGGACTATGATGCCAATATTTATGAAGAGGAAGTTTATAAAGACTGGGAGATACAGGAGAACCAACAATTACTAATGCTTGAATTAAGTTAACTCCGAGAAGAAACCCCAATTCTTTTCCAAGACGATAACAACCACATGGGTATACGATCAGGAAGACATCGAGATGTGTCGAGTTTAGGGTTGAACAAAGGAGAGGATGCATTTAGAGAAGCTTGTAAGGAAGAGGAACTCCTAGATTGTTACTCGCTTCTACAACCAGGAAAATACCCAGATAAGTTGAAAGAGACAACAATAGGAGAAGGCATAGAATTAGTGGAGGAAATAACGAATGAACAAAAGAATCAGATAAGTATGGAACTTATTGTTCCAACAATTTTGAGTTATTACAATAAGTTTGAAACACAAGAACAACACAATATAGACCAACTAATAGAGACAATGGTAGTCGTGGTTGATCTAGTGGAAGACTGTCTATCGATTCAAGGATTCACAGAGCATAAAAAAGAGGAATCAGTCGTCCCAGCTGATAAGCCTGAAATGACTATCCTTTGCATGTCTTTAGTTTTAAATCAGGCACCTCAGGAATTCAATGGTTTAGGAATTTTTCAGATACTGAACAGAACTGGAAAAATATATATAGACAGGACCTATGATCACTAGCAAGCCCCAATCAAGTTGGTCAATTGATGAACACAAGCGTCAGACTGTAGGTATATCGGAATGTTCGGTCATTACAAGGGCCAGTCAAGAACATTATTTGGGAACAAATGAACAGGTTTAAAAGACCACAAATTCAGAATGCAAGTGAGGAAGTTCAAAATTTTTTGCCAATCATTATCTCAAGTACTCCTGAAAAGCCACTCATGATCGATGAGATGGGTAAAAACACAACGAGCGACGAGTATGAACCACAATTGTCAACATTCTTACAAAGCAAGAATGCTAAACAAAGATTAAAGTGGTTGTATGATTACATGATACTGCAAATAATCAATAATTATGATATGCGAAAGGAGTTGTCAATCGTAAAGGCAGGACGAAAAGGCAAGTTTAGAGAAAGAGACAATCATAGACAAGTAGAATGGCATGATGGGTGTTGGACTAATACAAATAGAAACAATTTACAAGGAGCACCTCGGTGTATATTGATGAGCTAACAGATGAGTTCGGCAGCAAGACCTAACATTTCTATGTAGAGATTCTTACTAACTATACAAATTGTATACTTCGGTAGCCAATTCCTTAAAATGTCATAGGTAGAGTAAAGATAGGAATAACACACACTTGAAACACTTTGAAGATCAAAAAATTTGGGAAAAACGATGTTAATTTTGTGACATGGGCATTTCGTGTCACGACACCGCAGTCAATAACAAAGAATTTTAAAAATCACATCGATGTCGTGACACCACTAACTTGTGTAACGACATGGAAGACAATTTTCCAAAATTTCAAAACTGTAGGGTATGTCATGACATCGTACCCCGGTGTCGCGACATGAGCAAATTGCCAGGGATGTCTCGACACGGAACCCCTGTGTCGCGACATCACTGTAATTTTCTGCAGGGTCAACCCAACCCAATTGCACAACCCAAATTTTTAACTCTTAAAATACCTGGATTTTCCCCCCAAAACTAATAGTTTTAAATATAAAGAATCCTTTTAAGTTAACCTAACCTAGTTTTAATACCCCAACTCTTCCAAAACTTCTCTAAAACCTCTAATTTCAAAACCTCATTTTTCCACTAAAAACCTAAGTTTTCAACCCTTCATCCTCAATTCCAAAGGCATCATTAGAGGAAACTGTCAACAACGAATCAAAGAGGAATCACACACGAGTTCAAAGGAGATTGAGGTTAAGCATTTTCAACTATATTTTATTGTTCCATTGATCATTGCTCATATATATTGTAACACCCCTTACCTGTGTTAGATGCCGGAACAGGGTACGAGGCATTTTTAGAACATAAACACATGCAATCGTACAAAACCAAGACTTATATATATTAGTTTTTTTAGAACTTTTCGATCAAGTCATGCAAGCTTGCACATCCACAAAATGCATCATCATGAACATATAACTTGATCAATA
>CM025152.1:13000959-13015499 GCA_013467495.1 Gossypium gossypioides
TATTTTACCTTTATAACCTTATAAAATATTACTAATTTCAAAAATGCCAAGCCAACACATTCCACTATCGCCATTTATGGTCTAATTACCATATAAGGACTTAAACTTTAATGTTGCATAGTTATTAGACACTTTTAGCTTATAGAACACAACTTATATGCTTTACGCGATTTAGTCCTTTTTACCGAATTAAGCATTTAAACAGTAAAATTTCTTTACGTAACTTTCACACATATATAATCACATGCTGTAACTGTAAAAATAATATTAAAATAATTTTCTGACCTCAAATTTTTGGTTTCAAAACCACTTTTCTGACTAGACTCAAAATCGGGCTGTTACACTCTAACAAAACCTCAAATCTCACTCATTAACTACATATATCAACATTCACAAAACTTATATATTCATCTATATATACATGCCACTACCCATAAATATGATGCAAAAACTACTGACTTAGATGGATAGAGTGAGCTGGTTGATTGATCATTCCAAAAAGTCAATATCGATTATCTATAAAACAACCCAAGAAAACTTGTAAGCTTACTTAGCTTAGTAAGGACATAGTATAACATTTACTTTAAATATAATTAAACTCGGTTCACATATTAAGTAATTTCTCAAAGTTTTAAGAACACAAATGGTGAAATGCTAAGACATTATAATGCATTCAGGGGGTACCAAAGTACAAACAGGGGCACGTCTGTGCATTCAGGGGTACCGAAGTACAACAGGGCGCGTCTATGCATTCAGGGGTACCGAAGTACAATAGGGGCACGTATTTGCATTCAAGGTACCGAAATAAATTCATATATATATAATGAATTAATTAGAGAACAACAATATAAAACACAAGTAAATCTCATTTACGTATTGAAATACTATGAACTTACGTACGATCCACTTGCGATTCAAAAGCAGGGACTACTCCGCAATTTTTTCATTTCCTCGTTTTTGTCTTTATGACTTGTGTCTTGATCTATATAGTAATTAAATATGTTCTATTAAATTGACATACATTTCATAATCAATTTAATGTATAAGACCCTTAACTTTTCATTAATTATACATTTTCCCTAAACTTTTACATTTACTACACTTTAGTCCCTACCCTCAAAATACCAAAATTAACAAAACTTTATAACATAACATACTAGCTAATTTTTTACCCTACCATATCTAGCCCATATTTATTCTAAATTCACTAAAATTCCCTATCACTTCTAACATTTCATCAATTTAATCCTTTACTCAAAAACTAACAAAACAAACTTTATAATTTATTCATAGCCAACAATTAATAACTCTAATTCATCAACTAATCTCATAATACTAAGAATTCATCCGTGGTACATTTAAAAAATCTTAACAGCTTCAAAAACAAAGCTATGGGCTAGTTGGACCTAGTTGCAATGTTCCCAAAAACATAAAAATTACAATAAATAAGCTTAAATTGAACTCACATGCAAAGGCAACTTTAACTGAACCTTGCTAGCAAAAAAATGGTGGATTTCTTTTCTATTTTCAATGGAAGAATCCTTTAGGGAAGATGATACTCAATTTTGTTTTAATTATTAAACTATATTATTTTAATTACAAAATTGCCGTTAAAATTAAACATTCATTTTAACATATTTTCAAGCCTTAAGTCGTCCATCAAGAAACTTTTTGGACAAATTACTTTATAAGTCCTCTTTTATTTGATAGTTAAGCTATCAAATCATTATAATTCAATTACGTCCAGATTTTGAACCTTTTACAACTTAGTCTTTTTTCTTAATTTAACTAAGTAAATATTAAAATTTCTTCACTAAAACTTAATACGACCCTAATGTAATTCCATAAATATTGGCTAAACCATAAAATATGACTTCACTTATCAGAATTTGTGGTCCCGAAACTACTATTTCGTTACCACTAAAAAATGGGATATTACAGCTCCATGGCCCACTTCTCAGGCATGTTTCTAACTTTTTCCAACACTTGCTCGAATGTCGCTTATTACAATACTTACAAAAAAAATTTCTCGTTGATCCAATAGAACTTCCAGTATTAACTTTTACAACGTTCTGTTGTGGTTTATCCTCTCTGGCTTACTTCAAAGGTCATGAATTTGGGTCAGTAGAACAAGACTTGCTCTTATTCCGTACTTCGTTCTTTTCCTTTCTCTTGCGTTCCAAACACTTACTTACTTCTAATATTTGTTCTTCTCATCGTAGTCTAAAAAATCCTTTCTAAAACTCCCAACATTGCTTGAGATATTACATCATCCCTAATCTCTTAATTTCTGCCTTCAGCGATAGATGCATTAACGATGCCATTTGTCTCAGGGTTAAGCTAAAAAATATTCTTGAGCTACTCGACATTGCGCTCCTCGAAAATCACATACCTCAGGTTTTCATATCACTTTCTTGAGTCTTAAAATTTTATGTTCATCTATAGTTCAAAACTAAAGCGTCTACCTACTACCTGATTGTTTACAATCTAAGGTTTACAGTTCTAATCTATAATTTTAAATAATACAATCTTAATGTTTGTCTACAATTTAGCAGTGACAGTACTAACTTTAGAACAACATTAGAGTTCTCAGATTTTAAATGTTTTGAAAATCTTGTGAGAATTTTCTTGTGGCATAATTCCAAAATTACCCCTTTCAGTTATGCATGTAGACTCCAAATAAAAAACGAAGGTCCGAGTTTTAAACCAGGCTCTGATACAACTAAATGTAACACCCCAAACCCGCTCAATCATTATGGCAGGATTCGAAAAGCTACATTGGCCACCGGAATGGCCCAAAAAATCTTTCTTGATTTGAAACGTACTTTTTTAAACCATTTACCCAGTTCGTTCAAAACTAGTAAAATCGAATGTTGAACTTTATTTTCAATCTCATTTCGAAAACCATTTGTCCGCGAAAATGACTAAAATAAAATTTCAGAATTTTGAAAAAATTATTTTCAAACTATTAGCTTATCAATTCAAAACAAATGAAATAAAGCATTTATTTTAATTTCATCAAAATCGTGCAAATTTTAAGAATTGAAATAAATAATATATCAATTGTAAACATTCAATTATTTATTCAAAACTATTTTGGATTTTCAACCATACTTCTAAATCATTTGTCTTTTTATTCAAAATTGGAGAACTTGGTTATTCATCATTATTTTGAAAATAAAAACATATTAACTTCATAAATCAAATGTCTTTTGAAAACTCATTTGTAAACATTAATAATTTTGAAAACTAAGTCTAATTTTATTAAAAACTCATTTTCCAGAAATGTAACAGAAAAATGTGTTATTGACGGATTCTATTTTAGAAACTGAGTTTCAAGAGAAATCTTATCAAATACTAATCTATGCAGTTTTTAAAATCCCCAAAATAAAATCCTATGCCTCAGTCCATGCCTAAACTTATTACAAACCCAAAATATCAAAATAAAATTTAATTACTATTAATTTAAAAAGAATCTCGAGAAATTCCTCCAAATGATATTGTCAAATCTTAACCTCGGGAACCATCTACCAATAAGGATAAAGGTAAAGCCAAGCTTGTTTAGGTTTCTCAGTATTTCAGTGACTGATTGCGTTCCGACATAAGTATGTTCTTTACTAAGTTTTCAAAAGTTTGAGTGGTTGGGGATTTATCAGAACTATGATAAATGCCATATTTTCAAAAGAATAATTTGAATTTTATTGTAAGTATGTTAACAGTTATGTTTTCTAAAGAACTATGTTTTTGAAACCAAGTCTCCAAGGTAAGTTTTTGCATAACCCTAATTTCAAGTTCTAAGACTCTATTTTCAAAACGTATTTTTAAGCTGTGTTTTAAAGATATGTTTTATACGAGCTCCTAAGTGACCCAATGTTTTTAAGTATGTTTTAAAAGACGGTTTTATAAACTGTGTTTTTATGAGCTTTTGTGTGAGCTCGCTGTGATAAGTAAGCTCCCTATACGAGCTCTTTGAGATATGTCTCTGCGCAAGCTCCTTTGTAAGTCATGTTGGATATATTGGTATACCAAAGGATTGTGAGTACTCACCTATAAGCTTCTCAGTAAATTTTTTCTGTGATTTTGGGCATTGTGGCCCTAGTACATGTGGAGGGATAAGGGAATGTCGAGCTACGCTCCATTCACCGAGACATGTTGGTGTATAGGAGAGTGTATTGCCTTGCGTTGCACTTATGGGACATGTTTTTGGACTCTTTAACTAATTCTGATAAGTATGTACGAACTAGTCTTATAACCTAAGGCGAACCTTATTTGAGTTTTTTGAAAAGTGTGTGCAAGTTAGCTTCGCGACCTAAGGCGAACCCAGACACAAGTTTTTAAATGTTTTGTATAAGCAAAACAGGCCTCACAACTTAAGGTGTTCCTTGTTAAGAAACTTTGATATTTGGCTATTAAGTTTTTAAAATTGCTCAAAACCTATGTTTTCTGACAAGATCTGTGAATTGGGTCTAGCAACCTCACCCGCGAACCCAGTACGCGAAACGATTTGAAAACTAAGCCTTCTTTCTATTTTAAGCTATTTTTTTAAGCATAAAATGTGGATTTCTAGTTATTAACTTATTTCGCAATGAACTCACCCACTCTTCTCTTAGTTCGTAGGTAAATAGGTAGCGGATAGCAGTGATGAGGTTCTCTCCTTTATTGATATTGCCGAACTTGGGAAAATAGGTGATTAGGTTTCCTTTACGTGGGTTTTAGATTTATTATATCCTATTATTCAAAGTAGTTTCTTTACGGTATTAGTTACATTACTTACAAACCATGACTTAGAATATTTGATTATCTTTTATTATAAATAAAGATGATGTTTACTCATGCACGAATGTTATGTATATTTCTTTGACTATTATATGTAAGTTTGATTTTTTATTAAGCACAATTTTTTTATTCAACCTCGATAATTACATGTGTAACCCTATAATTGCAAACCTTGTTAAAGGAATGTTAACCCTTTCTTGTGTGTTTCCTTTGCTTGTGAAGCCTATTATTTATGAAACCATGATGTCTTTTGAGATCTTTAATGCTACGTGAATCTTTATTTTTATGAAAAGCTCGGGAGTTACGTGAACTCATGTGCTACACAAACTCTGAGAAGTATACGAACTTATGCCTTATACTGCACTGTGAACTTATGTGATTTCTTGTTGTGCAAACTGTGTTGTTGTAGGCAAAGCCTAAGTTGTGTTTGCGAACTCTTAAGTCTTGTTGCTATTAGTCATGTGAATCTTTCTTTGTGGTTTTGTGAACTTGTATGTTTACATGATGAGTTTTTGAACTATATTTGATATTGTGTTATTATTATGCACAATATTTGTTATTTCTATGTGGTGTGTTGGAGGTTAGGTTAGGAGGTAACAGAGAGTCACTTTGGTAGCTTATGTAGTTTTCCAGATTTGGGTCAAACCCACTTGGTCGGGTCTGGGGTGTTAAATTAAGGGTGATCAACCCAAAATCCATAAATATGAGGATGAAGATGTTAGCGGCCATCTCGATCCGGTTCCACCTCAAGAGCAAGTTCCTCCTCCAACGCCTACTCCACCTCAAGATCAAACATTTTTGGTTGACACTCTAGCTATACTTGTAGCAATTGGCTCCTTAAGAGGTGATATTAGAGGCATAGATGTTAGGATGATTGTGATAGAGGGGCATCTGGCTTATATTATGTCTCAATTCCCTCCATCGCCACTACCTCCTCAAGATAATTAGGACTCATTTTGCATTCATGCATTTTCATGGCTTATTTGGATATTTACATAGTTTTCCTATTTCTATGTACGTTTGCACTTTCATGTTTATATAGTATGATAAGATACTTTAATGTTTATATCTCAGGTTAGATCTTTGTCCTTAATGGCTTATATATCATTGAACTAACAACTTTCTTTTCCTCTTAAGCTTTATTTGTTTATTTTTTATATAACAAAAAGAGAGAGAAAGAAAGGTAAATTGGTTGATAACATCTATTTCAATCTCAACAATTTTGTGACCAGATTTTCAAAAATAAAAATGAGCCTTTAATTGAAATTAAATTTTAGAAAGGGGGAGTATCCTATTCAAAAACAAATTTACCAAAATATATAATGTTTTTGAATAAAAATTATTTTTGAACAAACACTTAATGAAGTTCAAAGTAAAGATTTCTCAAAAAACTTTCAACACTTAGAAAATACTCTGGACAAGTTTAATTTTTTTTTTAAATCAGTGAAAAACTGCTTCTGATACTTATAAATTTTTTTTAAGCTTCAAAGTTTAGAAACATTGAGCAAAAATAAAAAATTATCGATACTTTTCATTAAGTAGTGATACCTAGACATTTTTATCGATACCCATGTCTAGTATCGATTCAAAATTGTCACACTGGAGTTTTTAAGCAAAGTAAAAATATCAAATCTTATCATTAAGTATCGATACCTTCACATTTTTATAGGTACCTCTTATGGTATCAATAAGAAATTTGCATTATGACTTCGAGGGAAAATTAAGCAAAAGTGTTAAGTATCGATGCCTATAAAAAAATTATCGATACCCTCCCTTTGTATCGATATGGTTTTAAGGTTTGATATTTTGAAAATTATTCAAGAAATTACCCTAGTATCGATATGCATAAAAAAATACCGATACCTTTCATCAAGTATAATAAATTTCTTCAAGTATTGATGTGAATAAGGACCAACGGTCATTAAATGTTGTAGGTATCGGTACCCATAAAAAAGTATTGATACCTGTTATTGTAGGTTACATTAATGCATTGGTTTTTATATCCCCCACAGCTCTATTCAATTCGACAACAACTACAATGGTTGAAAATCAATTTGAGAGTATAAATATTAGCTTCCAAAGATTCAACAATAACAAGAAAGTGCAAAAGAATCAAAAAGTCATCCTATCAACCTTTGTGCTTAAATTCTTCATAATTTTCTTATATACACTTGTGGGAATTTATTATTTTTCTATCAGCTCAAGTGTTTTCTTTCTTTTAGTGGTTAATTGGCAAACATCCTTATCCTGTAAGGATTATTTCTTGTAAGGTCCATCAAATTAGTGAATTTGGGAAAAATCCTTAGTTGTGGAAAGCTAACATAGTGGAGTACACAATTAGGGTCAAACCACTCCAAATTCTAGTGTTCATTGTTTCATACTTTGTTCTCTTGTTTCCATAAATTTTTTAAAGGCCAATTCACCCCCTTTTGGCTATTTTGGTTGATTGATCGAGCTAACAATTTGATTAAATTATGATGATATGGTTTAAAGTCCCTAGTATTGGCATAGAAGGAATCTACCACAGAAAAAGACCACATTGATACAATCTGCTAATGGCTAAGGGAGACTAGGGAGTAGGGAAATATCCTTTAGCGATTCATTCTTTAAGTTTAAATTTTCAATATATGCCTATCACGCGGATAGTCACTAAGTTCTATCGAACTTACCAATAGTTTAATTATTTGTAGGATAAAGATTTCACTTCAAAATTGAGCAGAGGGCTGAGCCAAACTTTGCCAACCTAAAGAAAAAGGGATCGGTAGTTGTAACATGCATGTAGTGGGTGCTCCTAAAGGATTATACCTCGAGGTTTTAGTCAAGCCATAATATTTTAAAGTTTTACAGTCAGTTTTAAATGATGCTGTAAATAAGTGATTTTAAAAGATGTATATGCTAGTATAGACTATTTTGTATTGTTAATTAGTTGATAACATAATTCAAATTGTGTTAGCCAGATATTCAGGACTTTTATCATCCGGAACCCGGACTGAGAGAGTAGGTCCTGGTATGTGTGTTAGAAACTTAGTGGTATTAGAACTTCGATTCAGCCAATCCTCTAAACATATGAAGGTAAGGTATATCCCTATAAGCATGTTAGGATAGGTCTAGTTGAGTCACTCGGGTCATTATATGAGACTAACGAATATTAAAAAAATGAAAGCAGTTGTTCGGATGATGATGGCTAGTATTGGGCACATCATAGTCGAAGGAAAGAAACATGAGACAAAGCATGAATGATAAGGAGAGAAAGAAAAAGAAATAAATTTCTATTGAAAGTCTAGGGAAATTGTTACAAAAATTCTGAGCATTTTAATTCTCCCTTAGAGCGGACTCTCTTGGAGAATTAGGGTTGGATGCATCCATATTTCAGTTGTAAAATAATTTTCCAAACTCACTCAATTCCTTCTACAAATCTTCCCAACTCATTCCCAAAGGGCTGTAAACGTTAAAGCCAAGCTCGGTGTTGGGAAAATTGGCAAAGACAACCGAAATCTACTTGACTTAGGCCAAAAGGACCTCCAATGACCTGTGTGTGCAATACTAGCTTGTCTATTAACCTAGGCAGGAAATCTTGAATGCCCTATTAGGTGTCCGCCTTGTACTTCAGTAATACCTCATCATTCTACTTCTCGATGCGCTCTAAATTGGTGAGGTATTGTTGCTCGTGAGTCTTCAACTAGAGAACCCTTTCCTCCAACTCCCTTGTTCTGGTCCTTAAGGATTGGTACTTGGTCTCCCAAACAGAGATGGATTTAGTGAGCTCAGCAATCTACTGGACAGAAGCCTCATGTCACTAGCGAAGTTGGGCAAGAGATTGCTCACTAAAGAGAAAGGCCTTTTCTGACTCGGCTTNGCTTAGCTTCAGTTTCAGCACAAGCCTACAAGAGAGCCCAGCTCACGAGGTCACTCTTTGTTGATAGCATGGAATAGAAACCCACCAACTCACGGAGAGTGGTCTTATAAATCTAGAAGAAGGAGAACGGTACGCTAAACCCTTCAATTCTGGGGATAGCTCCTAGTCCTGCTGCGTTGGACAGAAATATGATACTGGCCTACGTGGAGATGATTTTTCCAAGGGAAGAAGGTTTAAACTACCTCTGAAAGGGAAGTATAAGTGATGGCACCAATAGGGGATGTGTGGGAAGCTAGGGTGATAACAGGCTGGTCTGCAACATTGGTAGACTCAACACGAGGCTCAGGATGAACCAGATGTAAAGACAAAGAATGTGTGGGGTAAATTAGTGAAAGGAATGTCATGTTGGGTACTGATAGAGGAATAGGGGATCCACTATCTAGAAAGACCGACTGCTTTCTAGGTTGGTGGTGTGGTGACCTAATGCTGTTATTCTCCGCGGCACTAGAGAATACCCCATTTCATCTCTCAGCCTCTTGCGGCTACTATTACCTGGTCATTCACTTCAACAAACTGGATCGATAGTTTGTTGTGCACTTTCAAATAGGGCCTCAATATCCATGACTCCTGGTCGGAACAGGGGTGTCGGGGGCAAGAAATGAGTAGGACTTGCAAGGAGAATAGTAGGGTGAACAATGTTTTCAATTAAGTCCCTACCCGAAGACTCACCCCTGAACCTCGAAGTGGAGGTAAGCCAGCAGTGGGGTGGAATATTGCACACAGTATAGAAAGAATGCACGCCTCTTGGATGGACTAAACTATTCTAGGTTCTACGCCTAAATAACGAATGAATGCACGCCAACCGTTTTGGCTCCTTCCCTCCAAGTACTAGCAAAAGATGTTCCTAAGAGTAAAAAGTCTTTTTAACTCTAGAATCTACCCTAGACGTAATCTATCAATTTGTGCTACAACGATCTTAGTGTCTAAAGATTGGGATTGTCAGTAAGTAGATTCAGTGGAATAGACCACCTCTTGGGAAAGTCAAAATCATTAAGGAGTCTGTTTTGTACCTATATTTAATGCGGTCTAGATGAAGGTTTGGAGCCCAATCTTTAAGTAAAGGTTTACGGCCCTAGCGAATGCTAAAGTAAACCATACCAGTTGAAGGCCATTATGCCAAAACCTTCAATTGATAAAAGCATTGGAATAGGCTAAGAAGGGGTGGCTTGTTGGGACTACTACAGTACAGCAAATATGCCATCAAGATCCACCAAGATAGACTAGACAATTGCCCTGGTGCGATCCCATACTCTTTAAGCACCCACCGAGAAAAGGATGTAAGGGGAGATGGAAACCAGCTTCCAATAAATAAAGGGGTAGGATGAAGCCTGCACTGGATTCGCTCAAGCGTCTCTCCCCTATCACAATATCAATTTGATATTCGTAGTTGGGAAAACGGATGCCACAGGTTGCCAGATGGTTTACCATTTTTTCTTGAGTGGTGGAACACCTGTACAGTGGGATCCTGGAAGAAATACTGATCACTGGGAGAAAGGAACCGCCGTCATTCGTCACAGTAAAATTTCTTGGGGGCCCTTTTAATTCCAAGGATCGGGACCCTTGTCCCGTTCGCTAGATGTCTCTACAAACCTGGACATAACAATACGATGTGTAACTAAAGAAAAAGGGGAAAGAAAGAATTACCTGGAACGTAAGAAATGCTCACAGAAGGCAAGTAGTTTCGGGTAAGAGAGTAAAAAGGAAGAAGAGAGTAAAGGTAGACGACTTAGGGTTCAAGAACGAACTCAAACAATAAGAAAATTAGGGGGAAAGATTAATATTGGATAAAATGGGGTTTTATGAGTATTGGTTTAAATAACTAAATGTCCAAAAGAAGATTTGATTGGAAAAAGGCTACTAAACTATTCTCGCCCCTAAACTCATTTTTGACACTTGTCAATCTAGGGAAAGGTATCGTCAACCCCTCGGTAAATAGAAAAATGGAAGACTACGCCTAAGTGAATCGTGCAACATGAATCTGCTAGAATTAGTGTGTGCTCATATAGGCTTAGGCAATTAATTTTTACCATGAGAACGATCTGGTACAAGATGTAAGCTAGAGACTCCGCCAACACTTGTAGGCCAGAAACCACTGTAAGTAAGACTTATAGATCCACCCTTCGCACTGGGGTAGTTTAAAGACACTTAGATACCTAAAGGTAAGCTAGATTACTCAAGTAAGTAGAGATGTCTGTCTCTAAATTGAGAAGAAAGTTTCCCCAAGAAGGATAGGTTTCTTGGAGGTCACTACTAACCCGCCACTGATAACTCTCGAAAAGATTTATATTTCATGCCTGTAGACCTAGATAATTGCTTGTACTTGGGTACACTTAGTGGAATTTAGGACATTTTATTAGTATTTTTATCATTTGCATTAGAAGCTTGGGCTATGTTTACATGCTAGATACTTGTAATTGTGTATGGAAGGGTTGTGTTTGCTGGTTTGGTAGGTGCAACATACGGAGAGAAAAATAGAGGAGTGGAGGTTTCCCAGGACAAAAGGTTGGACATTTTTCCATATTATATGTCGTGGCAATTTAGGAAGATGACCGAGTCAACATTCAGTGCAGACCAGTTTCAACCCAACTCTACTTGTACCAGAAAAATCTGCTTAAACAAGAGGAGAGGATATCGTGGGTTGTTGGAGCTATTCTAGGAAGAAAAAGCCTATAAAAATTTTGAAGGAGGAAGCCCTAACTATGGAGACCCTAAGGCAACAGTTGAGGGGAGCGGCTGAGTAGAGACGAAAAGGGGAGATCGAAGGTAGTCCTCCTTAGCCATCACAGGACACTATGTTGCTGGATTGCAAATTGATTTGGCGACAGTCATCTTCCTAAGTTCTTCCATTATTTCTTATTATGTTCTCCATGAATTAATTTGATTAAAACAATATTGGGTGTTATTTCAAACTTGAATTTTTATCACTGACCCCTGAGCTAAATCTCATAGGGTTGGGATTATATGATGAAAATTTTTATTTTTTTTAATAGTTGAAGCATATATTTGACTTAATTTACTATTTCATTAAACTTTTTTCATTTCCCAACTGTATGCATATATTCTCTAGACATAGATGAATGTGCAATATGCCCATAAAAATGAATATAATTCTAAAAAGGTTGGATTAGTTGGATCATAATTGAATGATATGAGCAAGTACTCGACAAATACTTGTAGTAGACTCTAGACATAGAGAAATGTTCATATGGAATGAAGACAACACAGTGTAGGGTACAGTGATAAAGCCTATAGACATAGGCCAGGTAACTTGAGACTTTGTTCTCAAAATAAGCAGGTCACTTTAGGTCTCTTTTGAGTAGTAGATTAAGTACGATTTTGTTGAGGCATTACTAGAAGTAAGGGCAGATTCTTAGTAATCCCAACCTTCCAATCAAAATCGTAGACCTTCAATCCATTGTCGCAGCATCTTTGCCATAACATTCTTATTTATTTATTTATTTGCTCGCAATTTATTCACGTAATTATTCTCATAATTGCTATTGCATTTTTACTCTTGCTTTGCCTTAGCATTTTTGAATATTAGTTACTATATATTTCACACTTATCTTATTATTTTAATTTATCACTATGTACTTAACTCGACTTTGCTATACCATTTCTATACCTAATCCAATCCCTGTGGAGACAATCTCACTTATCACTTTATTACTTGATTTGACGTGTATACCTACACAATTCGCATATCATATTCACATGTGACAAGTTTCTGGCGCCGTTGCCGGGGATCGGCAACTTGGTGTACTTTGGTTTGGTTATTTTACTTAATTTCAATAGTTTTATTTAACATAGTTTACTTTAATTTCCACAGGTTTGCCATCAATACATGAGAAGAGGCATTCCTACTAACAAAGAATATCATTTTAACCTAGAGATCGAAAGAACTTTACAATGAAGGCGGAAAGAACTTCAAAAAATGGCTAGGAACGGGAATGATCTTGGTCTCAATGATAATCCGAATGGTCAAGATGTTAATCCTCCTACTCGTAGGGTGATACCTGGTATGAATGATAATTTCAATGGTCAGAACGCTAATCCTCATATTCATGGGGTGATAGATGATCGAGATAGACCAATCCGAGAGCATTTTTTGCCAATTTTGGATGACCTAAATCCAAGGATAGTTAGACTAAAAATACAAGCTCAGCAGTTTGAATTGAAACCGAAAATGTTTCAAATGTTACAAACAGTAAGACAATTTGGTGGACTACCCATTGAAGATCCAAGACTACATTTATGACGTTTTCTAGGGGTTTGTGACTCGTTTAGGTAATATGATGTTCCTGAGGACGCCCTGTGACTTAAACTGTGTCCATATTCTTAAGAGATTGTGCAAGGGCGTGGCTTAATGCTTTGCCATCAGGAACAGTGGCATCATGGAATGATATTTGCCAAAGGTTTTTCCTACGGCATAATCCCCCAAATATGAATGTTAAGCTTAGAAATGTCATCACATCTTTTCGACAATTGGAGGATGAAACACTATATAAAGCTTAGGAATAATTTAAATATTTAATCCAAAAATGCCTAATGCACGAGTTTGAACAATGGACTTAGATGAAGATATTCTATAATGGGCTGAATGCGCATACAAGCATGGTAGCTGATGCTTCAGCCAATGGTACTTTGTTGGATAAATCTTATTATGAATCATATGAGATTTTGGAAAAGATTGTCAACAATGATTATCAATATCCTACCACAAGAGTTGGGGCGAGCAAGAGAGTTCCTAGTACTATAGAGCTGAACGCAATCATTTCGTTGACAGCCCAGGTGTCTTCTTTGGCTATTATGATTAAAACAATGAAAAGGCCTACTGCAGTCCAGGAGATAAAATCAACTGAGCTATCATGTGTTTATTATGGTGAAGACCATGTGTTTGATGAATGCCCATCAAATCTAGCATTTGTGTGCTATATGGGTAATTTCAACCAGAACAATAACCCCTATTCCAACACATATAATCCTTGGTGGAAGCATCATCTGAACTTTAGTTGGAATAATCAAGGTACAATGAATTTTAACAATATGACAAGACAAAATGCTATCAATGCACCGTCTGGTTATACTCAACCTCTGCTGAGGCAAAATGTCCAGCAAGGTTAGGCATCAGTTTCATCATCATCATCATCATCTATTGAAGCTTCCTGAAAGAATATATGGACAAGAATGATGTTGTAATTTAGAGTGAATGCTTTAAATTCAAGACCACAAGGGGCATTGTCAAGTGGTACCGAAAACTCAAGATCACAAGGGAATGAGTAGTGCAAGGCCATCACTTTTAGAAAAGGAGCTCAGCTTGATGACGTTGCTCAAGGTGCCATGGTAGGAGATGATAACTCGAATAACAACCAGGTAAAGATCCCAGAGTCATCTGAAAAATATATTGAATTGGAAAAGGGTAAGCAGAAAAATGTTGTGGCAGACCCAGATCATGTTGTCAACAAGAATGCCATGGAAAAATAATATCAGCAACCTGTAGGACGACCACCTTTACCTTTTCCTCAGCGATTTCACAAATCCAAGCAGGATATTCAGTTCAAAAGGTTTTTGGAGGTTTTGAAACAACTCCATATTAACATACCACTGGTTGAAGCTCTGGAGCAAATGCCCAATTATGTGAATTTTATGAAAGATATATTGTCAAAGAAGCACAGATTGGGAGAATTTGAGATTGTCGCTCTGTAACATCTCGAAATAAGGCCTAAATAGAATAGTGGTTGCGAAACCACGAATCTGAGATAGAAAATTTTGTGATTACTTTTTATGATTTACCGATTGATTGGATGCATGTGTTAGAATACCGATAAGAAATTTCAGTGATTGCATG
>CM025152.1:13018009-13034023 GCA_013467495.1 Gossypium gossypioides
GGGGTGTTACAATGTGACATCACCAGATTCGGCCCTAATGTTTAGGTCGGGTTTGGGGTGTTACAGAGCAAAAATTGAAGTGATAGAAAAACTGCCACCTCCCACCAGTGTTAAGGGTATTAGAAGTTTCTTAGGTCATACAGGTTTTATAGAAGATTCATTAAGGATTTTTTGAAGATATCTAAACTCTTGTGCACTTTTTTGGAGAAAAATAGACCTTTCAATTTTGATGAATAGTATTTGGCAGCCTTTGAAGAGTTAAAGAAAAAAATCATAGCAGCATCGATTGTAGTAGCTTCAAAATGGACACTACCTTTTGAACTCATGTGTGATGCCAACGATTATGCAGTGGGAGCCATGCTAGGGTAAAGGAAAGACAAAATACTGCAGGCAATATACTATGCTAGCAAAACTTTATCGGAAGTGTAACTTAATTACACCACCACAGAAAAGGAGTTATTGGTTGTGGTGTTTGCGTTCGATAAATTTCGTTTCTATCTAGTTGGTATAAAGGTCACAGTCTAACAGACCACTCTGCTATTAAGTATCTAATGAGAAAAAAGATGCTAAGTTAAGGTTATTAGGTGGATACTGCTGCTATAGGAGTTTGACTTAAAAATTAGAAATCAAAAAGGGACTGAGAATCAAGTGGTTGATCACTTGTCGAGGATAGAATCTGGAAGTGAAGGTAGTCATGATGCACTTATTAAAGAAGAATTTCCAAATGAACAGTTGCTAGTTGCCACGACATTACCTTGGTAAATCGACATAGTGAACTATTTAGTGAGTGGTGTGTTGCCACCTGATCTCAACAGTCAGAGAATACGAAAATTTCTTCATGATTCCAAGCACTATTATTGGGATCTTGTTTAAACATTGTGATGATCAAATAATTAGGAAATGTGTTCCTGATGATGAAATACATAGCATTCTATATCATTGTCATTCAGCTCTGTACGGAGGACATTTTGGAGGAATAAGGAGTGCTACCAAAGTACTTCAGTCAAGATTTTATTGGCCAAGTATGTTCAAGGATGCTTATGAATTCTATTAGTCATGCGACCATTGTCAGAAAATAGGGAATCTATCTAGGAGACACAAAATGCCATTGCAAAGTATACTGGAGATTGAGTTGTTTGATGTATGAGGAATAGACTTTATGGGTCCATTCTCGTTGTCAATGGGAAAAGTGCACATATTGTTAACAGTGGAATATGTCTCGAAGTGGATCGAGGTTGTTGCCCTTCCTACTAATGATGCAAGGTCAGTAATGAAGTTTTTACACAAGAACATTTTTATAAGATTTGGTACAGCTAGAGCCATTATTAGCGATGAGGGGTCTCATTTTTACTGTAAGTTGGTAGCTAATGCTTTGCAATGGTATGGGGTGAAACATAAGGTTGCAACAACATATCACCCATAAACAAATGGACAAGCTGAAATTTTGAATAGGGAAATTAAACTTTTTTTAGAAAAAGTGGTAAATCCTACTCGTAAGGATTGGTCTACCAGATTGGATGAAGCTTTGTGGGCGTATTGTACCGCATACAAAACTCCATTGGGGATGTCACCTTTTAAGCTTGACTATGGCAAGCCATGTCACCTTCCTGTTGAACTTGAGCACAAGGCGTTTTAGGCTATTAAGAAGCTGAACATGGATTGGGTTGCTGCTGGCCATATAAGGTTGTTAGAATTGAATGAAATAGAGGAGTTCCAAGTGCAAGCACATGAGAATGCTAAGTTGTACAAGGAAAAGACCAAGCGTTGGCATGATAAAAGAATCGTGTCGCAACAATTTGGATCAGGACAACAGGTGTTGTTACTTAACTCTAGGATCAAATTGTTTCCTGGTAAATTGAAGTCTTGCTGGTCAGGTCCTTTTGAAGTAGCCCAAGTGTATCCTCATGGAGCTGCTAATATCAAAGACTTGAAAAAGGGGGGTCACATTTAAGGTTAATGGGAAGCGTTTAAAACACTATTGGGGTGCCCATATGGATCAAGACAAGCACTCCATTCATCTTCAAGATGTTTGAGCTAACAATGTCTTTTATCTTTCTTTTCTTTAATTACTTTACTTTAATTTTATTTTCTTTTTAGTACTTCTTTAATATTGTTTTCATTTCAATTTTTAGTTTCTAAAATGTTTCTATGATTTTTAGAGGTAGAATTAAAAAATGTGTGAACTGAGCAATTGCGATATTAAGAGGAGTTTGTCGTAGCATTGTGACAAATTGACAACGTGAGGTTGACCAGGTAGATAAGTCCAAGGGGAGAGATTTTTTTTTAGTTGGGCCAACTCTTTTATTGGGCGAGCCCATAGAAGGGAATTTAGAATTTTTGGGATTATGGCACTTCACATTTTTCCCTCCAAAAGTCCTCTTAATTTTCTTCTTTCCTCCTTCACATCACACAACTTCCCTAGCATGTTTCAATTTTGTTGAACTATCATCACTATCCCCTTATTTTTCTCTCTTCAACTACTCACGTCTCATAAGTTCTTATAAACTTTTCATTTTCATAATTTTTTCCCTTCAATCTCTGATATATTTTCTTCCGTTACTCTAATATTTCTTCTAATTTTCTCCAATGGCTCACGTCACAACTGCTTCCAAAACTGTTGAATCATCAAGGGCTAGTATTGTTAAGCCAAAGGCATTCTTTAACACTGTCGCAACCATGAGATATAATAGCGACATCGCGAAGTGACCGTTTTGTTTTGAGCAAGGGTTCTAATTTAAATATGCACCATATATGGGATACAATGATTCTGTATCCTCAATAGTAGAATAACATGGGTGGAACATTTTTTGATTGCACCCCGAGGACGTTTTAGGAAAAATTGTTTGAGAGTTTTATGCCTATGTAAACTCTCTAGATTCTCTTTTTATCTACGTAAGAGGTACTTCCATTTATTTTGATGAAGACCATTTTAATGCATAGTTTGGTCTTGTAGGTATACAAGACGAACACACATCATTTGCTAAAAGTATTACCGCTGAGGGTTTAAACTAGGTATTGGAGGATTTATGTATTGAGGGAACACGATGGACTGTTTGCAGTCAGGAGTGTTATACTATCAAGAGGTCTTTGCTGAAGCCCATTGGGAAAAATTGGTATCATTTTCTAAGAAGTCGACTTATGTCGTCTACGCACAATACTACTGTTTCAAAAGAAAAAAATGCTTTTGTTGCACACCATTATAAAAGGGAGAAGGATTAATGTTGGGAGGATCATTTTTCAATAAGTACATTGGTGTGCTGAGAACAATGCGGGTCGCTTAAATTTCCCCTCATTTATTAATGCCCTATGTCAAACTATCCAAGTCCCTCTCCATGCAAATGAGGATATCACCCCTAACAAGGGTGGACTGATGAGGACCATCTTTGCCGAGATTCAAGGCACTGATGCTGCTAGGGCAACTCAACAGCGTCATGCCACCACTTCCTCTAGTGTTCATACTCCCATGACAACACCTCAAGTTTCTCGTAGCTCTCTTAAACAGTAAATAGTGCACTCATTGAAGCAATTAGAGCAGAGGATGCCTCTTTTTGAGAACCAATAGTTTTATCTGGCTGAGGAGATGGCATAGGCCCAACAGTAGTAAGCTGAATATTGAGCTTATGTAAGGAGTAGGGATTTGGCTCTATGGAAATCCCTTCAAAGAATTTTACGAAGCCAATGCCAGAATTTCCTATCTTCCTAGTCACCTTGCTACCATTTGTTGATGCTGTCAAGGCACCCACTCAAGCTGCTGTTGAAGCGCCTAGTCAACCTGCTGCTACAACACCTACTTAAACTGTTGTTGAAGAGCCTGAGAAGATGACATCCGTAAATGCTAAGAAAGAAGAAGAAGGAGGAAAAGATGATACTGTTACCAGTACCACCACCACCAAGGGTAAGGAACTTGTTCCACTGTCGCCACCAGCTCCCGTCATCGTACAGGACCGTGAAATTGATCGTTTGATCAATGAACTCACGGAGACTAACAAGGAAGGGGAAGAAACGACCCTCAAAAAGAGGAAGTGGCGGTACAACTTTAGTGCCCGAAAATCTACTCGTTGGGCAGAATGAAGTATCTACATGCTAGACCAAGCCAGCAATGTTTTTTTTCTCTCTTTCACGCATCTTGCATTTCAATTCTATTTCTATGGCATTTTTTGTAAAAAAATTGTCTTTTGGTTGTTCTCTTATATATTTGGTCATGCGTTGAGGACAATGCCTCCCTTAGGTTTGGGGGTTTGTTGTGCATTTAGGTTGCATTTTAAATTTAGTATATATGATCATTTTAGTATAATCATTTTAGTTTCGTTGAATCTACTTTGCCACGATGATGTAACTACTACGTACTGTTTGCGTATGAGGAGTGCAGTTTGTACTTATGATGTTCGATGATGAGCTTAAATTCTTCAATACACCTACAACATGTGACAGTGGATTAGGTAAATTTACCTTAGAATTGGTTGCTTGAAAATTAATTTCTAAAAGTGAGATGTTCTATACTTAGTTTTTTTGGGTTATAGTAAGTATTTTCTAATGAATTTAAGGATTTTTTAAACCAAATGCAGTCATTTTGCCTTGCCATGAATAAATAAAGGACAGTGGGCACTCCAATGCTTAGAATTGTTGAGTAGCTAAGGAGGTAGTTGTTTGCTCCATCCATCTTCTAAGTCAAAAGCCTTAGCTTCAAGAGTGATTTTTGTTAAATTTTGACATGATTGAGAACTAGGTAATTCGGTGTATGCTCCATTGTGATTCTCAAGTCAAACAATTTTGTGCCATGATAAATCCTCTAATATACTAATATATTTAAAAAAAATAGTAAGTTTATACAAGTATGCTTAGAGCAAGAGTAGCTTGAGTTTAGTTAACAAATGAACTGAGTAAGCTAGGAGATATTTGCTATGGCCAGAACATACATGAAACTAAGAAAATCTTTTTTTTAGGGAGAAATTTTTTGCACTACCTTTGTTGAATCAAACCGTTGAAACTCGAACAGGTTTTTAACAAGAGAAGATGGCTAAGAACTAATGTATATATTGTTCTTCGAATATATTGACAGTACAAGATGGGAACATGCATTGGCAATGTTGCATTCATGTATATTTTGCTTAAGAACGAACAAAAACTCAGGTTTTGGGATGTGATAACTCTCAAAAAGAGTTATATTTCATGCCTTTAGACCTAGCTAGTTTCTTGTACTTGGGTACACTTAGTGGCATTTTAGGACCTTTTATTAGTATTTTTATCATTTGCATTAGGAGCTTGGACTATGTTTAGATGCTAGATACTTTTAATTGCATGTGGAAGGGTTGTGTTTGGTGGTTTGGCAGGTGCAAGATATGGAGAAAGAAATAGAAGAGTGAAGGTTTACCGAGGCAAAAGGTTGGACAGCTTGCCATCCTGTATGCTGTGGCAATTTAGGAAGATGACCGAGTCAACATTCAGTGCATACCAGTTTAAGCCCAACTCTACTTGTACCAGAAAAATCTGCCTAAAAGTGAGGAGAGGATATTGTGGTTGTTGGAGCTATCCTAGGAAGAAGAAAGCCTATAAAAAGCCGAAGGAGGAAGCCCTAAGTTTGGAGATCCCTCTCAGCTATCACAAGACATTGTGCTACTGAATTGTGGATTGATTTGGCCACAACTATCATCCTAAGTTTTTCCATTAATTCTTATTCTATTCTCCGCGAATTAATTTATCAAAACGATGTTGGGTGTTATTTCAAACTTGAATTTTAAACACTGACCCATGAGCTAAATCTCATAGGGTTGGGATTACATGATAAAAAATTTTAATAGTTGAAGCATATATTTGACTTAATTTATTGTTTCATTCAATTTTTTTATTACCCAAGTGTATGCATTTATTCTCTAGACATAGATGCATGTGCAGTATGCCCATAAAACAGAATCTAATTCTGAAAAGGTTGGATTAGTTGGACCGTATATTCTCTAGACATAAATGAATGCGTATATTCTCTAGACATAGAGCAACGTTCATATGAATGAAGACAAAACAGTGCAGGGTACCGTGATACGGCCTATAAACATAGGCTAGGTAACTTGAGACCTTGCTCTCAAAATAAGCAGGTCAATTTAAGTCTCTTTTGAGTAGTAGATTAAGTAAGTTTTTGCTGAGGAATTACTGAAAATAGGGGCAAATTCTTAGTAATCTCAACCTTCCAATCAACATTGTAGACCTCCAATCCATTTTCGCAGCATCTTTGCAATATCATTCTTAGTTATTTATTTATTCGCTCGCAATTTATTGATGTAATTATTCTCGTAATTGCCATTGCATTTTTACTCTTGCTTTACCTTAGCATTTTTCAATATTAGTCAGTATATATTTCACACTCATCTTATTTATTTTAATTTATCATTGCGTACTTAACTTGGCTTTGCTATAACATTAATCATTATCATAACTTGACCATTTCCATACCTAATCTAATCCCTGTGGAGACAATCTCACTTATCACTTTATTACTTGTTCGATGTGTATACTTACACAATTCGCATACCATATTCAAAAGTTCAGAATCCAATTTGAAGAAAAAGGGGATTTGAGGATTCTAATAAGATTTTAGAAAAACTGAAAGTCTGGTTCGGGATGATTAAATTTCAAACCTGATTTAGTTAGATTGGAGTCGACTATTCCATAGTGAGAGACTTAATAATTAGGGTTGAGTGGTAGTAATGGCTTGTGGAGACTGTGTCGATGGAGTATATATATAGGCGTGCCAAGAACAGAATTCCTCTCAATTCTGCTTCCGAAATCTTTGTTTCTAAGCATCGTCTTCTTTAGTCACCCTAAAAAAGAAGAGGATATAGCTGAAGGAAGTTATGCATCTTACAACTATCGTGTAGTTTTGAGTCTAGAAGTAGAAAGATTAGGAATTGGTAAGCTTCCTTATCTCTCTGAACTAGTAGACTAAAGAAAAAGAGTAGAGTAATAATCCTCTAAGCTTCTATATAATTATAAATTCTAGGTTTTTAAAGTTTGAGTGTCTTCAATTTAATTGATAATAGGTTGTTATGCTTAGCTGCAAGGTTGAAAGAGGTTTTACCATTCGAACAAGCTAAGCTGTTAAGAATAAAGAAGCAAGGCGAGTTTCTATCTTCCTTCACCGTTATGATGTGTGTTTATCATGAGTATGTGTTAATTCCCAAAATAAGTTCCAAGATGATACATGACCCCTATTGCATGAGAGTGGTTGTCTACTTAAGGTTAAGAAAGTTACGAGTATCCGTTAGCATGATGTTATGAATTCCTTGTAATGTCTATTTATTTATGGTGAGACATGAGAGGGGATTATCAATGGGTTTAGGTGAAGTTATAATGGAAAAAGGGGGTGACTCTGTTAGATACCACCATACGAAGATACGGAATGCACCTGTGATGTGCAAAGCTCTGTGCCTTGCAAATAGGAGGAATGGATGGAATGCAATGGGAAAAATAAATAAAATGCCATGGATAGGCCATGGGACCGATTAGAGGCTATACGCTTAAAATGAGTAAAACCATAGCTAAAAGATGTTATGGCATCATGATAAAAATGAGTAAGACCATAGCATAAAGACACCATGACATCATATAAAAATGTGTAAGGCCATAGCTTAAATAGGACTAAGACCATAGTTGTAAGATGTTATTGCATCCTTTGGAGTTAGTCATGACATTAAACATTGGGTATATTTAGTCATGACATTAAACATCGGGTATATTGTGTAAGTCCATAGCTCACCTTTTCAAGCATAGATAGTCCGTTGGGACAACAAACACAAAATTACGATGTGTAAGACCATAATTGGGATATGGCAACCAATGGAGTCTGCTAGGATATTAAACATGGGATATACTATTTAAGTTCATAGCTAAACTATGGCAGCATAGATAGTCTGCTGAGATAAGAAACACGGTGCAACCCGCCAAGTCATAAGACTTGGGAATGTCAACCAAGATATTTATCCTGGGGTAAAAGAGCGAAGAACCATATTTTGATTACGGTATCATGAAAATTCAGCCAGTATGGTGAACACAAGATTTTATAAGGTGTAAAATCCTAGCTCGGTGATGGAGTTTGGTAAAGAACACCAAATGGAATGGACTTTAAGGCTATCAAACAAGAGGATGTACTAAATTGAAAGAGCGGAACTTAATGGTCCGTGGATAAGGGCTAAGTCCCTGGGACTAGTAAAGAAGGAATCTACCACGGATTTATCTAGGCAGGCAGTCTGTTCGGAAAAAAAGAGGAAAAGACAAAGACCACATTGATATAATCTGCTAATGGCTAAGGGAGACCAGAGAGTGCAGGAATATCCTTTAGTGTTTCATTCTTTAAGTTTAAATTTTCATTAAATGATCGTCACGTGGAATCTCTCTAAGTTGTATCAAACCTACGAACGGTCTGGTTATTTGCAGGATAAAATTTTCACTTGGAAATAGAGCGAAGGGCTAAGCCAAATTTTGTCAACCTGAATAAAAAGGGAGTGTTAGTCGTAACAAGTGTGTAGAAGGGCTCTCCTACAAGATTATACCTCGGGGTTTTAGTCAAACCATAAAATTTTTAGGTTTTACAGTCAAAGTTTTAAATAATGTTGTAAAGTAACAATTTTAAAAGATGTATATGCTAGTATAGACTATTGTGTATTGTTTATTAGTTAATAATAGAATTCATATTGTGGTATCCAAATATTCAAGATTTGTATCATCCGGAACCCAGACTTGAGGAGCGAGTCAGATACAATGCCTCTACTTTATTGGTTATTTTGAGCGATCTAGGGGCTATAAGTTTTATGATCCCATAATTAAGAATATTTTTGAGATGGGAACTACAACATTTTTTTAGGATGTTGAGTTTGGAGGGAGAGATAAGGTTAGAGACATTGCTTTTGATGAGGAATTGGATTCTAACTCAGTTCCTACTATCACTTTTGACGATGTTCAAGTTCTCATACCTATCATTAATGAATAAATGAATCCAGAACCTCAATAAAAAAATGTTGGACAACTCCATATTCAATATAAGGTAAATTTTCCACAAGAAAAAACTCAACAGCCTCAAGAACAAGTGTCATTAAGGAGGTCCACGAAAGAGAGGAGAAATGCTATTTCAGATGATTATGTTGTATTTCTCTAAGAACATGAGGATGACAATGAAATGATGGAAGATAATCCAATCAACTTTTCTCAGGCCATTAAAGGTTCTAATTCTCAAAGTGGATTGATGCCATGCAAGAAGAGTATAAGTTTGTGCAAGAGAATAAAGTTGGGGAACTTGTCCCATTACTTGAAGGTGTAAGACCAATTTTTTGTAAATGGATATTTAAAGCCAAGATAGATGCAAATGGTAATGTGGAAAATTATAAGACTCGTATTGCAGCTAAAGGATATACTTCGAAAGAAGGAATTGATTTTACAGAGACTTTCTCTCCAGTTTCATCGAAAAACTCTTTCAGGACAATCATGGCACTTGTTGCTTATCTTAATTTTGAGTTATATCAGATGGATGTTAAGACTGTGTTTCTAAAGGGTGACATTGAAGAAAAAATTTATATGGTGCAACAAAAAAACTTTTAGTCGAGAGACCCAAAGAATATGGTTTGCAAATTAACAAAATCCATATATGAACTCAAACAAGCTTCTCGTCAATAGTACCACAAGTTTCACCAAGTAATTGTCTCGTTCAATTTTGAGATAATATTATTGATGATTGTGTGTATCATAAATTCAGTGGGAGTAAGTCTATATTCCTAGTTCTATACGTCGATGACATTTTGCTTGCCACTAATGATATATGCTTATTGCACAAAACCAAGAGGTTTTTATGTAAGCATTTTGAGATGAAAGATCTTGGGATGCCTTTTTTTGTTTTAAGAATTCAGATACATCGAGACCGATCTCAAGGTATTCTTAGATTGTCACAAAAGAGCTATATTAATAAAGTACTTAAAAGGTTTGGCATGCAAGGTTGTAGACAAGGTGACACCCCTGTTGCTAAATGAGACAAATTTAGTCTTACTCAATGCCCTAAAAGTAATCGTGAAATTCAGGAAATGCAGAAGATTTCTTATGCATCACCTATTGGAAGTCTAATGTATGCTCAAGTATGTACGCATCCGAATATTGTGTACAATGTTGGGATGTTAGACAAATATTTTTAAGCAACCCTGGTATGGACCATTGAATAGTAGCCACGACAGTTATAAGGTATGATGACATGCTCACTTATAAGAGATCAGATCATTTGAAGGTTGTAAGGTATTCTGATTCTAATTTCACCGGGTGCCAAGATAGCAGAAAATCTACAGCAGGCTATATTTATCTGTTAGTTGGAGGAGCTATATCCTAGAAAAGTGTCAAATAGTCACTTGTAGCTTCTTTCACTATGTCAGCAGAGTTTGTAGCATGCTATGACCCATTAAACCATGAAATGTGGTTGAAAAACTTTGTCACTAGGCTACGCATTTTGGAGATTGTAGAAAGACCACTCAAATTATTTTGTGACAATAAGTTAGCGGTATTGTATTCCAACAACAACATGAGCTCATCTAAGTTAAAGCATATTGACTTAAAGTTCCTAGTTATGAAAGAGAGAGTGCAAATTGGACAAATATTTATAAAGCACATTGGGACAAACTGGAACACCCCTAAGCCATCTCTATTACCGGATTAGGCTACAGAGTGTTACAGCATACATTCAATTTAATGACATCATAAATAAATCTAATATTAATATCTAATCCACACATTCAACATAGAAAATATATACACATTTACATTTCTTAAAACAAGCTTATTGGACCTTAAAAATAGTTTAGGAACAATAAGAGACTAATTTGAAACAAAATAGAAAAATATAGAAAATTTCGAAAACAAGGGTCACACGGCCATGTCGTCAGGCCTTATAACTCACTACGCCCATGTGGATAAACCTGGACCCAAAAATTAATAAGACACACAACCTTCTATAGAGGTCGTGAGTGGCTCACGACCGTGTGACGGCTTGTGTAACCCCTCAAACTGGGCCTAGACATAACGACCCAATCAAAGCGATTACATGGGGGGCATGGAAATGCCTAAAACACAAGTTCAAACCAACTGATTAATTTTTTTAAAACACATACTAATATTTCCTTTAAATACAATACTTTAAAACATCACTTGAGAAGAAATCTTATTATAATTTGAAAATCATTATGATTAATTTTCAAGAAAATTCAATTTCGATCAAACGAGTTTGCAGAAAGCGGATTTTATTAAGAGAACATTAAAACAATTTTTCCATACTAAAACCCATAAAAAATGTCCAATTGTCTATACTTTTTAAATCAAATCATCCATGCCACAGTTCAAAAGTTTTAAAACAAATCCCAAAATAAAAGTTTAAAAGTCCCAAAAATATAAAATAGTCCATAACCATGAAAATCGTTTATTTTCGAGAGCTTCTCCGTTGTCCGAATCCGAGTCCTAATCACAAGGAATATCTGAAACACATAAGTAACATGGGTGAGTATTAAAAGGCTCAGTGTGAGATCAACACATAAAATATAAACTTGCATACATATCAACATACATATAACGATCACGATATAATCATACATCGTCAAGATCATGGAATTTAACACTGATATCTATGCATGAACATATGGGTGCATATTTAAAATCGATGCACATTTTATAAAATTCCTACCCATCTCCGCTACACACCAATACCGAGTTCCCCAGAACTCTTCCATCTAAAACACCGTTTGTGGACATGCCACCACTGATTTGCAGATAAACAACCACTGATAACACTGATGTGGACAAGCCACCACTAATATGCAGATTTAATTCCACTGATTAAATTATGTGGACAAGCCACCACTAATTTGTAGATATACTGCCACTACTTCCACCTTTCACAAAATCCCACCCAATGTATGTGATATGCTAATTTTCACTTATAACACATATAGACCACTTGTACACTTATGCATGTAAACATGCTCTCATAATCACGTAACACATAATAATCACTTTTAACATGTTCAACATGCTTTTCACATTAGATCATAGATCTTGATTTATCATACACATATACATAAATTGTACATGTTTAAAGCATCACATATAACACATAAGCCATATATCACATTTCATGAGCATGAGATCTACACATACATCATAATCACAAACATAAACATATCGATTGTCATGCGTTTCATAGAACCACTTGGTTAGAATCACTTACTAGGTATCCATCTCGATAAGTTATACAACTTTACACGAATATTTAGAGTATTCATATTTTTAATGTAACTAATTAATAATAAAATATCGATGTCATACAAATAAATGGTATCGATGCCACGCCTTAGATTGTAGATCCGGTTTGCCTCAACCCTTATTAAGGGTTTCACTCGATCTATCTCACAAGACGATCTATCACATAGGTAACATGTATTAGTGTGGATCTTTGAAACTGTTTTGTCACTTAAGAGATCAATCACTAATAGTCTTAACATCACTTACCCCATGATCTAAGACTTTCAAAAAGAGGATTTCCTTTGCGAAATTAAGGGTCTCCCCTACGATTATTGTTCAGTCCTTCAAAGCAATACAAACAAGTATTAGTACTACAGTTCATAAATAAATAACAATAACAAAATACCACTATGATTCATGGCACTATACCATTTGGCCATATTAAGGAATCACTAGGAGAATGGTTTTTACGACCCAAAATAATCTTTACTTACACTTGATTAATTTGAATCGATCAATGAATCAGAACGGAGCAATATTGGAAAATTGAGCAATCTAGAAAGGATTATTGGAATGAAAGAATTAGTTTTATTAAAACAAAGTGAGAATCAGCACAAGTAGAGGAAGAGAAGAAGAAAAGGAATTTTTTGATCACCGATAGTGGCAGTGACAGTGGTCTGGCTGTGGTGGTGGCTTGACGACGGTCCGACGGTGGAGGAGCTATGTCCGATGGTGGCTAAGAAGAGGTCTAACGGTGGTGGAGTTATAAGGTTCGGCTAAGGAGAGGGGAAGAAACGAGTAGGTGAAGAAAAATAGAATAAAAGTTGAGGACAAGGAGGACTTGTGGTGGCGCACGGCAGCGACTACAACAACGATGAGAAGAGGGAGATGAGAAGAGTAGAGGTACGGTGACCTCATTAGGTTGTGATCGGTGGAAGAAGGTTTGGGTCATAGTGGAGGAAGAAAAAGATGATTAAAAGAGTGGTGGTGGTGGTTGGCCAAAATGGAAAGAAAAAGGTGAGAAAAGAAATGAAAAATGGAATAAAGTGAGAGGAAGAGGGAGTATGGATGGCAATGGAAAGGTGGAATGCCTTGTCAGCCTTGGCTAGGTTCAATGTATCTTGCAAATAGGTAAGATGTGAGGTTATGGCAAGGGAGAGGAACATGGAGTAAAAAGGGCATGTAACCCCTAACTATGGCAAGTTTAACCTTTAATGGAGGAAACATATCCTCCTAATTATGGTGATAGAGGGGGATGGCAATGCTCATTAAACATGATGAAAAATTGTCAAAAAAAAAGATTAATTGAAGAGTATGAACAATGAGGCTTGAATCTTAGACCACTAGGATAGATAAGTAACCACTAAACAACTAGACCATTAATTCCCTAGTTCCCATTCATGCACACAAAATAAATAAAATATAAGGCATGTGACAACTCTACCCTCTTTATAAAAAAATTTTGTCCTCGAAATTTACCTGATAGGAAAAGGTGAGGTTATTGTAGTCACATCGCATCTTTCGGTTCCCAAGTTGCGTCATTAGAACCGTGGTTCCTCCACAAAACTTTTACTAGTGGAATCTGCTTCCTTCGCAAAACTTTATCCTTACGATCAAGGATCTATATCAATTCCTCTTCAAATGACAAATCCAGCTGAACCTCAATCTACATAATCAAAACTATATGAGAAGGGTTAGATCGGTATCGCCTCAGCATGGACACAAGAAATATGTCATGGATACGATCTAACTCTGGAGGTAATTCTAGCTGATACGCCAATGGTCCAATAAACCTCGGACCCAACTTCCCCTTGCGACCAAATCTCAACACTTTCTTCCAAGGTGAAACCTTTAGGAAGACTCGATCATCGACACTGAACTCGATATCTTTCTTCTTCAAGTCAAAATATGATTTCTATCGATCTAATGCTGACTTGAAATGATCTCAGATAATCTTCACAATATTCTCAGTCTCTTGCACTAAATTTAGTCCCACCACTTTCTTCTCCCCTAACTCAATCCAACACAGAGGTGTCCTACACTTGCGCCCATACAGAGCTTCATAAGGAGCCACCTAGAGGCTCGACTGGAAGCTATTATTATAAGTGAATTTTGCAAGCGGAAAATGTTCCTCCCAACTATCTCAAAAATCAATAACACAGCCTCTCAGTATATCCTCTAAAATCTAGATAAATCTCTTAGACTGCCATCAGACTATGGATGGAAAGCGGTGTTGAAATTCAACTTTGTACCAAGGGCTTCATAAATTTTCTTCCAAAATCGAGACGTAAACCTAGGATCTCGACCAGAAATAATGGAAATTGATACCTCATGAAGTCTCACGATTTCAGAGATATACAATCTCGCCAACGTCTGTAAAGAAAAATTGATACGTATTGGTAGAAAATGGGCGGACTTAGTCAACCGGTCAACAATCACCCAAACGAAGTCTTTCCTTGAAGGTGTCAAAGGTAAACCACTCACAACGTCCATGTTGACGCGTTTCCGTTTCCATAGAGGAATCTGAATGGTTGGAGCAAACCAGAAAGAAATTAGTGCTCAACTTTGACTTATTGGCACATCAAGCACCTTGCCACAAAGTTAATCACATCACATTTCAATCTCGACCACCTATACTACTCACAAAGATCTCGATAAATCTTACTCCCTACGGGGTACATAGCGTAAGAACTACTATGCACTTCCCTCAGAATGGAATGCCTCAACTTTAGATCTAAAGGTACACAATATCTCCTATGATAGCATAAATTTCCTTCCACATTAAAGGCAAAATTTGAAGTCTTACCCTCCTCAATAAGCTTCACATGAGGTGCAAAACATGCATCAGATAACTACTTTAACTTAATCTCCTCCAACAAAGTAGGTCGCACTTGCAATTCCGCAAGTAAGCCTCCATCCTCAAACAAACTCAACCTAGCAAACAATGCCCTTAACTCAACCATCGCCTTCCTACTCAAAGCATCGACCACTACATTAGCTTTAACCGGATGGTACTTGATAGTACAGTCATAATCCTTCAAAAGCTCTATCCAATGCCTCTGTCTCAAATTCAACTACTTTTGGGTAATGAGGTACTTAAGAATTTTATGATCTGTGTAGATGATACACTTTACTCCATAAAGATAGTGTCTCCAAATCTTCAGTGTGAAGACATTGTTGTCAATTCAAGGTCATGCGTAGGATAGTTGCACTCATGCGGTTTGAGTTGTCTTGAGGCCTAAGCCACTACTTTCCCATCTTGCATCAGTACACCACCGAGACCCGTATGAGAAGTGTCGCTATAAACCACATAATCCTTTCCAGATTCGGGTTGGATCAATACAGGAGCCTGAGTTAACATTGCCTTAAGCTTCTCGAAACTAGCCTATTATTCCTCAATCCCTACGAATGGCACACTCTTCCTCAATAGCTTCGTCATCAACAAAACAATCAAGTAAAAACCCTCAACAAACCTTCTATAATACCCAACAAATCCAAGAAAACTCTAAATCTAACCTACATTCTTAGGCTGCTTCTAATCTAGGATAGCCTTAATCTTCTTGGGATCAACTCGGATACCCTAAATAGATACCACATTGCCCAGAAACACCACTTCTTGGAGACAAAACTCACACTTACTAAATTTCGCATACAACTTTTTCTCACGTGATATTTGAAAGACTAACCTTATATGTGTAACACCCCTTACCCGTATTCGACACCGAAATAGGGTACGAGGCATTACTAGAACACATACGCTTG
>CM025152.1:13035168-13047301 GCA_013467495.1 Gossypium gossypioides
CTCGGTAGTGGTCTAGCGATGGTGGAGCTCTATTCAAAAGTTGCTAAACAGCTGCCGAATGATGGAGGATTTATAAGGTCGGCTAAAAAGAGGGGAAGAAACGAGTACGAGAAATAAAATTAGATAAAAAATAGAGGAAAAAGTAGACTTGCGGTGGCGTATGACGGCGACCACAACGGCAGTGGAAAGAGGAAGGTGAGAAAGTGAAGGTGCGACAACTACGTGAGGTGGTGATCAGTGGAAGGAGGTTTGGGTCAAGGTGGAGGAAGAAAAGACGATTAAAGGAGTGGTGGTGGTTGATGGCAAATGGAGAGAGAAGATAATAAAAAAGAAAATGAAAAATGGATGAAAATGAAAGGGAGAACGAGTATGGACAGCAATGCAATGCTGGGATGCATGGTCAACCATGGCTAGGTTCAATGTATCATACAAAATGGTAAGATGTAAGGTTATGGCAAAGGAGGGGACAAGGAGTAAAAAGGGGATCATGTACCCCCTAACTATGGTAAGTTTGACCTTCAAAAGGAGGAAACAGATCCTCCTCATTATGGTGTAAGAGGTGGACAACAATGCTCATTAAGCATCAGAAAAGTTATCAAAAAATTTAAATGCAAGTGTGTGAACAATGAGGCTTGAAACCTAGATCACAATGATAGCTAAGTAACCACTAAACCACTATGCCATTAATTCCCTTGTTCTCATTCGTGCGCACAAAATAAATAAAATATCTGGGATGTGACAACTCTATACTCTATATAAAAATTTTGTCCTCAAAATTTATTTGACTGGAAAAGGTGAGAATATTGTAGTCGCATCGCATCTTTCGGCACCCAAGTGGCCTAATTAGGTTTGTTGTTCCTCCAAAACACTTTGATGAGTGGAATCTACTTTCTTCGTAAAACTTTAACGTCTTGATCAAGGATCTGTATCAGTTCCTGTTCAAATGAAAAATTTAGTCGAACCTCAATCTCTTCAATCGGAACTATATAAGAAGGGTTAAATTGGTATCGCCTCAGTACGGACACATGAAATACGTCGTGGACACAATTTAACTCTGGAGGTAATTCTAGTTGATACGCCACTGGTCCCACTCTCTTGATGATGTGATAAGGTCCAATGAACCTCTGACTCAGCATCCTCTTGTCAGCAAATCTTAACACTTTCTTCCAAGGTGAAACCTTTAGGAAGACTTTATCACCGACACTAAACTTGATATCCTTCCTCTTCAAATCAATAACACAAGCATTTCCTCTAGAATCTGGATAACTCTCTCAGATTACCCATCAAACTATGGATGGAAAGCGGTGCAAAAATTCAACTTTGTACCAAGGGCTTCATGTAGTTTCTTCCCAAACCGAGACGTAAACCTAGGATATTGATCAGAAATGATGGAAATCGGTACCCCATAAAATCTCACGATTTTTGAGATATACAAGCTAGCCAACTTCTGTAATGAATAATTGGTACACATTGGCAGAAAATGGGTGGACTTAGTCAATAGATCAAAAATCACCCAAACGGAGTCTTTCCTTGAAGGTGTCAAAGGTAAACCACTCACAAAGTCCATGGTGACGCGTCCTCATTTCCATAGAAGAATCTCAATGAGTTGGAGCAAACCAGAAGGAAATTGGTGCTCATCCTTGACTTTTTGGCACCTCAAACATCTTGCCACTAAATCAGTCACGTCACACTTTAATCCTAGCCACCAATACTACTCACGAAGATCCCGATACATCTTACTCCTGCCGGGGTGTATAGCGTATGGACTATTATACGCTACCCTCAGAATTGACTACCTCAACTCTGAATCTGAAGGTACATAATACGTCCCACGATAGCACAAAAATCCTTTAGAATGAAAGGCAAAATCTGAAGTCTTACCCTCCTCGATAAGTTTCAGATGAGGTGCAAAAGACGCAACAGATAAATACCTTAACTTAATCTCCTCCAAAAGATAGGTCGAACATGCAATTTCGCTAGTAAGCTTCCATCCTCAAACAAACTCAACCTAGCAAACAATGCCCTTAACTCACCCATCGCCTTCTTACTCAAGGCATCGGCCCTGACATTAACTTTACCGGGATGATACTTGATAGTGCAGTCTTAATCCTTCAAAAGCTCTGTCCAACACCTCTATCTTAAATTCAGCTCCTTCTAGCTAGAGAGCTACTTAAATCTCTTTTGATCTGTGTAGATGATACACTTCTCTTCATAAACATAGTGTCTCCAAATCTTAAGATCGAAGACCATCGCTACGAATTCAAGGTTATGCGTAGGATAGTTGCACACATGCGGCTTGAGTTGTGTCGAGTCGTAAGCCACTACTTTCTCATCTTGCATCATTACTCAACCGAGACTCATATGAGAAGCATCATTATAGACCACATAATCCTTACCGGACTTGGGTTGGATCAATACAGGAGCCTGAGTTAACATTGCCTTAAGCTTCTCAAAACTATCCTGTTATTCCTCGATCCATTTAAATGGCACGCTCTTTCTCAAAAACTTCGTCATCGGTGTAACAATAAAGGAAAATCCCTCAACAAACCTCCGATAATACCCAACAAGTCTGAGAAAACTCTGAATCTCACTAACGGTCTTAGGCTGCTTCCAATCCAGAATAGTCTGAATCTTCTTGGGGTCAAATCAGATACCCTCAGCATATACCACGTGGCCAAGAAACATTACTTCTCGGAGCCAAAATTTACACTTACTTAATTTTGTATACAACTTTTTCTCACGCAAGATTTGAAGGACTAACCTTAGATGCTCCTCATGCTCTAACTCAGTCTTGGAGTAGATTAGAATGTCGTTGATGAAGACTACCACAAACTAATCTAAATAAGGTTTGAAGGCTTTGTTCATGAGATCCACGAAAGCGGCGGGAGCATTTGTAAGTCTAAAGGGCATCACTAAGAATTCGTAATGCCCATACTGAGTCCTAAAGGTCGTTTTTAGAATATCCACATCTTTTACTTGCAACTGATAATAACCCTGACCTTAGATCAATCTTAGAGAAAACAGTTGCACCACTAAATTGATCAAAAATGTCGTCAATCCTTGGCAATGGGTACTTATTCTTTATAGTCAACTTGTTCAAATGAATATAATCGATGCAAAGCCTCATCGGCCCATCTTTCTTCTTTACAAATAACACTAAAGCTCCCTATGGCGATAACCTCAGCCTTATAATGACACTATCTAGCAACTCTTGCAACTGCATTTTGAGCTATTTAAGCTCCTTCGGTGTCGTGCAATAGGGTGCAATGGACACTAGTGTTGTCCCAGGTTGCAACTCAATTCTGAATTCAATCTAACGATTTGGAGGTAAGCCAGGAAACTCTTCTGGAAAGACGTTAGGAAATTACTTTACCACGCGAATATTTTCCAGCACTGCACTTACCATCTTTGTATCTAGAATGTATGCTAAATAAGCCTCACACCCTTCATGAATCAAATTATCCATTACCAAGGCAGAGAGCACATTCAAAAAGTACTTCTATCGCTTTCCAATCATAATTATTTCCCTTCCCTCCGGAGTCCTTCTGGTGATCCGCTTCGTATCAAAATCAAGGCTAACCCGGTGCTCACTCAACTTTCCAAAATAAGTTCAAATTATCCAAAAGGCAACCCCATTAGATCAATAGGAAATACTTCGACTTGGACTTGCAACGGACACTTTTTATAAATTTTGTTCATAAGCACTATTTGTCCTAGGGGACTAAGGACAGTTACTTAACTTACAGTTTCGTCTACCCGAATTCTCAGTTTATCAATCATTTTACATGAGACATATGAGTGGCTAGATCCAATGTCAATTAATGCAAAATAAGGAATAGCATTCATAGTAAAAGTACCTACTTTTACGTCAGCTGCATCTCGATCCTCTCTGCGTCTAGATGCATACACAAGTGTTGGCTACTTGCATCTACCCAATTAGTACCCTATCCCAATGCTTGCTGCCTCTGTACGACATTACCACTACAAATCTAACCATGATCTCTACGGGGCTATTGTCCAACTCTCTGAGTTGGGGCTTGGTTCTGCCCTTGTGCTTGCATCTAATCATTACACTATGGGAATTCTTGAATCTTATGGTTAGCGACCCACGCTTTAAACATGCTCCCATACTCCTCCAACAGTCTCTCAAATGTCTCTTCCCACAAGTGGCATAGTTATGAATTCTACTCCTACAACAACACTACTCTGACGAGGTTGATCATCCCTAGCTCACTTAACTGGGCGTGAAGCCTAAACTTTAAAGCTCGATTCTCTCTTAACATAGACTCTAGCCTTCTCCTTCCTCTCGCGCTCAATGCACCTGACCTCCTCATAGATTTTGGTTTTCTCCACCAAAGTTTCGAAAACCCTTTATTGTAGCAGAGCTACTTGCATCATTAGCTCAAACCTTAGCCTAAACTAAAATCGAGCTCATTTACCTTGTCTCTTGACTACCATACCCAGAGAATAACGGATAAGCCTCAGGAACTCAGCCTCATAATCAGTCACTGACATGTCTCCCTGTCTCAGCTCAATGAATTGCAGTCTCCTAGCCTCAACGTATCTTGTGCGCACATACTTCTTCTGGAAAGTAGCTAGGAAATAATCTCACGTCAATCGTTCGACTTAGGTAACTTTGATAACGGCCTTTCACCAGCGATAGGCCTCATTATGCAGTAATGACATAGTCCCCTTACGTGTCTGTTCAGTGGTGCACTCCATATCGTCTAAGATCCTTTCTGTAGCCTCTAACCTACATTCAGCTACAACGGGGGTTGCCCTAGCAACGACTCGAAACAATTTGGGCCTACTCGATTAGAGTCTCTCAACTATAATGCTGAGGCTATTATATCCAGTTTGGGCACCCACCCCTCGCTCTAATACTTGTCACATGGCCTGTGATACAACCTTATTTCCAGGCTCTTGCTGACTTTCCTCAATAGTGGGTGTGTGCTCTACATTTTCAGCCGTTGGCTTAGGGGTTGGCATTTGCGATGGGATGAGACAATTTGGGTCCCTTGACCCAGCTCGCCATGAGCTCTCATCCCTTGAGTCCTAACTCCACGAGTACTCATTCTTTTCAATTTTCTGAATGGTTGTTAATAAATATGTGTTATTACTTGAGTATTTTTAATTGAAATTTTATTCGATTGATTTATACAAGTCACATTATCTATTTTCTAGAGTTTGTCTCAATCTAAAGTTTCTATCCTTTTCACAATCTATAGTCTCTTATAATTTCAAAATCTATAATGTTTATTGTTTTCACATCTAAAGATCACTTACCTCGGATTGGCTTCGGGAAGTTTCAGATTTTTATAACAAATCACATGTGGCATGCTTTCTTCCCAAAATACCCTTTTCATGATGGATGAAGCTTTTCGAAAACATTTTACCTATAGTATGATTTTTCAACTGAGCTCTAATACCACTAAGTGTAACTACTTAAACTGGGCCTAGATGTTATAACCCAATCTAAGCGATCACATGGGCCATGGAGATGGCCAAAACGTAAGTTAAAGCCATTTGATTAAAATTTTGAAAACATGTACTAATATTTCCTTTAAATACGATATTTTAAAACATCACTTGAGAAGAAATCTTATTTATTATTATTTGTAAATCATTATGCTTAATTTTAAAGAAAATTCAATTTCGATCAAACGAGTTTTGCTGAAAGCAAATTTTATTAAGAAAACATTAAAACAATTTATCCAAACTAAAAACCATGCAAAATGTTCAATTGTTTATAGATTTTAAATCAAATCATCCTTGCCACAGTTCAATAATAACCTTAAAATGTAAATCCCAAAATAAAATTTTACAAGTCCACGAAAGTTCCAAAATTATAAAATAGTCCATAACCATGAAAATCATTTATTTCTGAGAGCCTCTCCGATGTCTGGATCTGAGTCCTAACCACGAGGATTATCTGAAACATATAAGTAATGTGTGTGAGCTTTAAATGCCTTAGTGTGAGATCAAGACATAAAATATATACTTGCATGCATATAAGCATACCAATAACCATCACGATATAATCATACATCACCAAGATCATGGAATTTAACACTGATATCTATGCATGAACATGTCGATGCATATTTAAAATCAATGCAGATTTTATAAAATTCCTACCCATCTCCGCTACACACCAATATCGAGTTCCCTAGAACTCGTCCATCCAAAACACCGTTTGTAGACATTCCACCACTAAGTTACATATAAACTGCCACTGATAACACTGATGTGGACAAGCCACCACTGATATGTAGATTTACTTCCATTGATTTAATTATGTGGACAAGCCACCACTGATTTGCAAATATACTGCCATTGCTTCCACTTTTCACAAAATCACACCCCATGCATGTGATATGACAATTTTCACTTATAACACATGTAGATCACTTAAACACTTATGCATTTAAACATGCTGTCATAATCACTTAACACATAATAATCACTTTTAACATGTTTAACATGTTTTTCACATTAGATCATAGATCTTGATTTATCATACACATATACATAAATCGCACATGTTGAAAGCATCACATATAACACATAAGCTATATATCACATATCGTGAGTGTGAGATCTACACATACATCATAATAACAAACATAAACATATTGATTTTCATGTGTTTCATAGAACCACTTGCTTAGAATCACTTAGTATCTATATCAATAAGTTATACAACTTTGATGAATATTTAGAGTATTCATATTATTAATATAATCAAATTATTAATAATAAAATAACGATGCCACACAAATAAATGGTATCGATCCCACACCTTAGATTGTAAATCTAATTTGCCTCCACCCTTATTAACGGTTTCGCTCGATTTATCTCGCAAGACGATCCCACAAGCTAAGACTCTCGAAAGGAGGTCAATTTATGATGTGAAGTTAGGGGTCTCCCCTAAGATTATTATTCAACCACTTGATTAATTTAAATCGATCAATGAATTGAGAATGAGCGTTATTAGAAGATCAAGTGATCAACGGCAGCGTCAGCTCGATGGCGGTTCGGCGATGGTCGAGCTATGTTCGATTATGGCTAAACAGCAGTGTAATGGTGGAGGAGTTATAAGGTTCAGCTAAAAAGAGGGGAATAAATAAGTAGGAGAAATAAAATTAAATAAAAAGTAGAGGAGGAGGAGGACTTGCGATGGCGCACGACGGTGACCACAATGGAAATGAAAGGAGGGAGATGAGAAGAGTGGAGGCGTGGTGGCCATGTGAGGTGGTGATCGGTAGAAGGAGGTTTCAGTCACAATAGAGGAGGAAAAAGATGATTAAAGGAGTAGTGGTGGTTGATGGAAAATGGAGAGAGAAGAGATGAGAAAAGAAAATGAAAAATGGAAGAAAATGAAAGGGAGAGGGAGTATGGATCGCAATGCAAAGGTGGAATGCATGGTCAACCATGGCCAGGTTCAATGTATCATACAAAATGGTAAAATGTGAGGTTATGACAAGGGAGGGGTAGGGAGTAAAAAAGGGGATCATGTACACCCTAACTATGGTAAGTTTGACCTTCAAGTGGAGGAAACAAATCCTTCTCATTATGGTGCAAGAGGTGGACGATTATGCTCATTAAGCATGGGAAAAATTGTCAAAAAAATTAAATGCAAGTGTGTGAATAATGAGTCTTGAACCTTGGACCACTATGATAGCTAAGTAACCACTAAACCACTAGGCCATTAATTCCATTGTTCTCATTCATGCGTATAAAATAAAAAATATATATGGGATGTGAAAGTACCTGAATTACCCGTTCTAACTGGCTATTTGTTTGCAAATGAAAAGCTATACAAAATTTCAAATTGGTACCCAAAACCTCGTGTAACTTACCCTAAAACCTAGTGGTAAATCTTGGGTCGTGGCCAGAAATGATCGATAATGGAACACTGTGTAATCTAACTACCTCAGCAACATACAATTCTGCCAATTTCTCAAGTGAGTAATTTGTACGTACTGGTATAAAATATGCAAACTTTGTTAATCGATTGACTATAACACAAATTGTGTCTTTCTTTCACGGTGTTAATGATAGCCCTGATACGATGTCCATGGTAACACGCTTCCATTTCCACTCGAGAATCACAATAGGCTGTAACAATTCGGATGGAACCTGATGCTCGACTTTTACCTATTGACACATAAGGCATTTTGATACAAATTCAGAGATCTTGCATTTCATTCCTAGCCACCAATACATCTGCTTTAAATCACAATACATTTTTGTCCTACCCAAATCTAACGAATAAACATTGTTGTAAGCTTCGTTTAAAATGTTCTACTTCAACTACAAATTGTCAGGTACACACAACCTGTTACGAAAATATAAACTACCACTTAAAATAATACTATAATTAGCTATCTGACCATTTTCCACCATTTTTTGTTAACCAACAAATTAGGATCATCAAACTGTAACTCACGAACTTTTTGTAAAAATAAAGGCTTAGCCTTTAATTTAGCTAAAATAGAACCGTCACATTCTAACTTAAGCTGATCATTCATCAATCGGAGAGAAAAAATGGATTTCTGACTCAAAGCATCAATAACGATGTTCGCTTTACTCAGATGATAATCTATTACAAGATCTTAGTCTTTTAATAATTCAAGCCAACTCCATTGGCACAAATTCAACTATTTTTGTGTCATTAGGTATTTCAGACTTTTATGAACGGTATAAACATGACAATTCTCATCGTACTGATAGAGACGCCAAATTTTTAAGTCAAAAACAACCGCAGCTAACTTAAGATTATGTGTCAGGTAATTCTTTTTGTGAGTTTTAAGCTGTCGAGAAGAATATGCAATAACTTTGTCTTTTTGCATCAAAATACATCCCAAATCATTCAAGGAAGCATCACTATAAACAACAAATTCTTTCCCAAAATTAGTTTGTGTTAACACCGATGCCTCTGTCAACATACTTTTCAACTAATCAAAGCTTTACTGACATTTATTAGGCCACACAAAACTAACATCTTTCTGTAATAGTTTCGTCACAGGTAAAGTTTTAATAAAAAAATTAACGAATTGTTGATAATATCCGACTAATCCAAGGAAGCTACGTACCTCAAAAACATTTCGCAGAGGCTTCCAATTCAAAATAGTCAAAATCTTGATTGGATCAACTTGTATCCCTTCATTTGAAATCACATGACCGATAAATTCGACATCTTGGAGCCAAAACTTGCATTTACTAAACTTTGGACAGGTTTGAGAGATAAGAGAATGTTGAGCTAAGCTCTATTTAATGGGACATTTTGATGTGCTTGGAGAGTGCTTAGCTTTATGCTGCACTTACGGCACATGTTAAGACTCTTTGAGTCAAAGTGAGCGGTAATAAAGAGACTCGCTTATCCAACAGAAAAGAACATGTGAATAAGATATGTTTTTTGAAATTTATGTTTTACTATTCAAAGCTAACTGATAGTGAGTATCTGTCAATCAGACTTCGGGTAAGTATGGTGAACCCAATTCGTAGTTCAATAACTTTGTTAACACTTTTGTTTAACTTGTGTTTTGAGTGTGCTATGTGGTTATTATTTCCTGTATTCTCATTAAGTTCGCAAGAGCTCACACACTCCTTTCTAAACACTGCAAATTTGTAGATTGCACGATGAGTACCAGAGAAGTGAATGATCTAGGCAAAACATAAATACTGTAAAGATAGTACAAGCGAACTATGGACAAAAAGTAATGTGGGATTTAGCTTGGGCTTAGAGATATCTTTGTATTGACTTCGTCAATTGTCCTAAGACTTAGTTATTTTTATGTTTTCTTACGTTTTTCCATACTTTTTATTTGTGAATCGATAATACCTTATAAACGCATATGAATTTTTAATATATGAATGTAATTAATTTCTAAATAGTGAGTTCGCCACAAGCAATAGCATGAAATAATCAAAACTGACTAACTTATACAGAGCTCGCCAAAGTTGTTGCAAAGTGACAGGGTTGTTGAACTGTGCTAAGTGCGAACCCTAGCATTTGGGAAACTGCTACCTACGAACCCTTAATAAATTTTGATCGGCGGAATAGGAGAAAACCTTGCGAACCTAGTTCACAGTATCTAATACATAGGGGTAGTTCGTAAGACTTACCTTGTTTTAAGAACCGTACCTTGTGAAGACTTGGAATGTATGAGCTACGTTAGGTGTGAACTTTGATGTTGAGATATGTAACATTTATCTAAGGTGATAATAGTTTATTTAAACTTAGAATACCACATGAATAATTGTTAGTTCATGTGTATCGATGAAATTACTTATATGATATTCTGCTGCATGTTTATAAATTAAACATATTTTATGTTCTAACTTGTAGTGCGTTGGAGGATAGGTTTAATTTTAATGAAGAGTCACTTAGGTGGCTAATGTGGCATTCCATAGCTTGGGTTCAAGTATTTGAGTGATTCACCTTGTTTGTTTTCCTATTATTCGTGTTACTAGGTAAAAGGTATCTTAGAATGTAATAGGTTATAGTCTAATTATAGTTATATCTAGTCATGTTGATTAAAGGTGACCAAAGGCAAAAATATTTTCTTATCGTTGTTGGTAGTCACAAGTTGGTAAGAGGTGGCATACGATAAACTACATTCTTATTTGGCTTTTCATAAAAAAACATGTTTTATTAGCTATTTCCTAAAATTAGAGATTTGGGGTGTTCTCGAATCTTGGATTTTGCATCATTACAAGTAGAACTCAAAATGTTAAGCTTATTTTAAAACTTTTATTTTTTAAAGAATTTTTATACTTAATTAGACAATTATAAATAAAACTCCTTAATTATGGTTAGTTAGAATTTTGGCCTATAAATATTAGGCTTAGTCAACCGTTGTAAGTATAGAGATTTAAATTTAATAAACTTAGCCATGAGCCTTTCTTTTGAAGGTTAATTGTTTCACCTAGTTTAGTTCTGCACTATTTATGTAACATCTCGAGATACGGTCTAAAAGTTTGGGCCTTGCAAGCAACAGTTCGCCAGTAGTAGAGTGTTATAGTTACCGGTAGAAGACATACAACAAGGAATTCGCTAGTGATTAAGGAACAGTGTATGCCACAAGTCATGGAAAGAAAAGTTCATCAGTTTCATTGCGAGAAGGGATTCACCATTGGTTGGGCAAAAATGTATTCGCTAGTAAAAGTAGAGTTAGACTTAAATTAGAAAGTTGACTTATATTCTACTTAGGACACTACTCATGCACGTAACCTTTTTTTCCTAAGACAAGTAGGGTATCTAAAGAATACCAAAACACCTAGTGCCTATAAATTAAGACCTTTTCGTTGAGAATTCTCTCATCGATTATATTTTTTCTCAAGTTTATACTCAGGAACCAAGCTAAGTCTCTGATCTGTGAAGGTTTTGTCCAGGAAAGTAGGTTCGTTCGTATGTTTGAACTCAATGTGTTCTATTTGTGATATGTGTATGTTTATGTATGTTGCGAACCAGCCAGACCATCTACCAGCAAGGAAAAAGGACAAGAAAATTTTGTTTAAAATTCTCGACAAATCGGTGAGTATTTAGGGAATGTCACTTGTATGTGCAAATCATTATGATATCCATGAGCTTAAGGTTTTTAAACTAAGTTCCAAGAGTAAGCTTTTCTAAATCTCTGTTTCACAATTATAATTTTAAGATATGTTTTAAAAGCATGGTTTATGAGTTATGATACGCGAACTATTTTAAGCAAGCTTTATGAGAAACAAGTATTTCATACGACTTCTTCATGTTTGGCGAGCTCTATGTTTCTAAATGTTTTAAACACGAAAACTTTTTGTATATTTTGGATATAACTCGCATGTCATAGGATTGTGAGTACTCACCTTTATGTTTTGTGATTCAGGTGTTGAAGCCCTAGGACATGTGGATAGATAAGGGAATGTTTAGCTTCATTCTGGTGTGATGAAGAGTGTTTAGCTTCATTCTACAGTTACGGGACATGTTAAAAACTCTCTAAGTAACAAATGAGGGGTTATGTAACAGCCCGATTTTGGGCCTAGTTAGAACAGTGGTTTTGGGACCACAAATCCGACAAGAGAAAATATGATTATCATTATATTTTTATGGTCTACAATTTCACGGAAAAATTTCGTAAAAATTTCG
>CM025152.1:13111775-13124018 GCA_013467495.1 Gossypium gossypioides
TCACATACATTCCCCTAAACATGCGAATAATTACAAGAATGTCACATCTTATCAAATATTAATCAAACAGGATGAAAAGAGAGATTCAGTCTTGGTTTACACCATAAACATATCACAACCCTGGTGATCGGTTGCGCACGTATGCATTAAGACAACAAATTTATACAATAATTTTTAAAACCCAATTTTACTACAAGCGTACAGGTCGCCATAAACTAGTAAAAAAACCTATATCTTGGGTCTAATTACGAGTACTTACTGGGCCTTTTTGATTCAATTTTTCTATTTAAAAAGGTGCCATAAACTACTAAAAAAACCTATATAATTTAAAGTTTACAATGCATCTTCTCATTACCACACTTCTTACAGTAATCGAATAGCATAAAGAAGTGAATGGAACAATACAACACATATATTTTCTCATTACCACAATTTTTATTTTTAATAAATCAACTGTGGATCATCTCATACATAAATATCACAATTATATCATAAATAATTAATAGAAAAATATATAAAGAGATGGTAATAAAATAAAATTCCTAGCCAATGTTTTCATAGTTCTATTTCTAGAAAATAAATGGAAACAAAAATTACATAGTTTTTTTATCACAAGGTAGTCCTTGTGTCTTTGACTGCCACAGCTCCATCTTCTCTTCATCATGGACTCCTTTTTGGGAAAATTACATTTATGTCCACTGCCTATTTCTTAAAAATCACAACCTTGGCAAAAAATAAATAATCATATAACAAATATATAATATTGTATTCATTCACATACATTCCCCTAAACATGCGAATAATTACAAGAATGTCACATCTTATCAAATATTAATCAAACAAGATGAAAAGAGAGATTCAGTCTTGGTTTACACCATAAGCATATCACAACCCTAGTGATCGGCTGCGCGTGTGTGCATTAAGACAACAAATCTATACAATAATTTTTAAAGCCCAGTTTTACTACAAGTGTACAGGTCGGTTGTAATATTTGTAAGTGTACAATGGAACACTTAGAGTATTCCAAGGATTGAACCCAAATGATTCGACGATTTAATGATTTCTATTCAAAAACACATGTAAGAAAGGAGTCTGGCTAGCTACTCAATAATTGTTATAGTACGACAAGGCATAAACATATATTTTTAACACTAATTTCTAAATTAACTATCCTAAGGACTAAATTGCAAGAAATGTAAAACTAAGGGACAATCCAAAAAATAACTAAGGTGGTTAGTTGATTTCAATGTGGTTCATCGATCCTCGAATAAGGGACTTAAATCGCTTAAATTACTAAGTGGTTCCATTTTATCTTCCAATCTCAATTTTACTGACTTAGACGAATTATGTCTAATTTATCTTCTAATCTCACCAGTTAATCTGGGACTAACGAATGGGTGTGCAACAAGATTACCTTCTAGTCTCACTTTATCTTGATATTCCCTTAGGGGCGTCACTAGCTAACTTCTTAGTTCTATTCAAATTAGTCTAATTTGTTACAATTTAGTCCTTTGTCCAAAAATCAACTACCCACATCTCTAATAACCAAACCCTTTGGGTTTAGTTACCCATTACCATATTAAAGCTAACAAATATGAAAGAAACAACTAAGATATCCATAAGCATCAAGCACAAGAAAATAAAGATAAAAGATTGGATTTTTAAAGAGAAAACTAAAAGCAAAGTAAAGATGAACAACTAACAGCAAAGAAAGAAGCAAGAAACATTAAGAAGCAAAAAACTAAAGAAACCTGAAATAGGATTAACAAAGAATAAAGAGTGATTACAAGAAAAGTTAAAGTCTTTAACATGCAAATAAAACTAAGCTACAACAAAAACTAACTTAACTAATAACTATGAAATCTACTTTAAAAAGAAAAGAGAAAGCTTAAACTAAAAATGAAAAGAAGAAGAAAAGAAAAGAAACCCTAACCCTAACCTAAAACTAAGGAAAAAGATGATAGAAAAAAACTGGAAAGCTCCTTTCTTTCATTCTACCAAAAATGGATTTAAATAGGTGATTTCAACCCTAACTTTTGGACCAAAATACCCTTAGGTGCTTAAATTTGATTGGTGTGGCCTTTGGACAAAACTAACCCTGTAGTCATTTTTTTGTTGCATAAGGCAAGATGTTGCAACATCCTAGGTATCGCAATATCCAAGTCAGAATTGAAATTTGGAGCCTTGGGGGTCTCGATATCGCAATGCCACTGTAGGTGGCCTCTATTCTCCCCATTTTAGCACTGTCAGGGATATCATGACTTCTATGGTTCGATATCGCGATACCCACCCTTCTAGGTGATATTTTTGCTCACATTCGGGCCTCCGATGACTCCTTACAACACTCAATCAACTTGTTAGGTTTCCCATGACACGATTGGCCAAATTAGGTCATAAAATGAGCAAAAATGAGACATTTTCACTTTTACCTGAAAAATATGAAAATAACAAAAAACTATGCTAAAAATATATTTTGCTCGAGAAAAAGTTCCTTAAGTGCGTCATAAATGCCTAATTTGCCACATCGATTTGTGGCATATCATACCCCCACACTTAACCCTTTTTTTATCCCGAAGCAAACACACAAAACATGCAAAAAAAAGAAGATGAGCCTTGGACAATGAATTTATTTGACATTTGATGAACAAGCATGCATTATGTACTAAGTTCTTTTATTGTAAAACTCCTAATTGATGCATTGTAAACTCATAGGTTTCAGATTAAACTGTCTTAATTCAAAAAGTTATAGAGCAAACAAAAGTAGAGGTAGTTTCTTAAAATCAGATTTTTATACATTATTCCATCATAATAAGAAATGAAGATATGATGTATCTATGTATGGAAGAAATCGACTTATTCATTTTCAATAAGATTCTACAAGTTTCTGTTTGTAAACGGAGACACTAAAGTCACATAGGGCTTAGTGGCTTGTAATTCTGAGGCTTAGGCTGGTACGGATGCAAAGAAAGATAATCTTAAAACGGTTCAAACACTATGAACAATATAGCACATGACATTATTCCCAATTCTCCCCAAATGTGATCATTTGATCTTACTGCCTTATTTATCCTTCTCTCAAATTTCTTATTTCTCCAATAATGTGGAAGACATGGGTCGATTTTAGGTTGTTTTTGTGCACTATGATTTTGAGACATTAATGTTATGCTATTTTATTTTTCTTATTTTGAGCATATTTTTCATTTGTTTGTTATTTTCTCTCATAATGCTTTTGATCCTCACTATATCTTGTTTCTTTCATATTATTATTATTTTTGCGCACAAATCTTAGTAAGAATCAATTACGAGAGAAATCAACCTCTCTTCACTAGTCACTCGAGTACACTTTTGTGAGAAACCTCCGTAATGTTCCTACTTAACCCTCGATGTCCATGGCCAGACATCCATTCGATAGTGCATTACAAAGTTCAAGGACTGTGAAGAGTTGAGTTTCGAACTCAATTTAGGCTTAAGGTTTCAAACATAAAGGCTCATCAAGAAAGGACAATGTAAGGCTCAAATTTCGGGGACTAGGGTAATGTAGCATATAGGTTAGTTATTTGGGCTGTAACACCCCTAACCCAAATCCGTTGTCGAAATAGGGTTAGGGAGCATTACCAGAGTTTACAAATCAAACGAACAAAAAACTCAAACATTTCATATCATGCGGTATTCATGTCAGAAATCAATCAAAATCATACATATTGTCCCTTATACGAGCCCTCGAGGCCTAAAATATGCATTAGAAACAAGTCGGGACTAAATCGAATACTCAAAGAATTTTTCAGAAAATACTAAAATTTTTCAAAGCTACAGGGGTCACACAGCCGAGTGGGCATTCAAAATAGGGACACACAGCTGTGTCCCAGCCCGTGTTCGTGCCCGTGTAATTTTCTAACTTGGTCACACGGCCAAGACATACGCCCGTGTGCTAGGCCATATACCCTTCGAAATAACCTTACACGTCTGTGTGCTAGGCCATGTGCTAGGCCATGTAACAGCTTGACCTACAAACCTTTTTAAAGCTATAGGGGACACACGGCCATGTCACCTGGGCGTGTGTCACACACGGCTAAGACACACGCTTGTGTCTCTGCCCGTGTGGACGAAAATAGGTCATTTTACAAGCCATATTTCTTACCCAAATTGGCATCCACCTACACCCAAAAATGCACACATACACAAGCTATAATCAAGCATCCAAAACAATCATGAATAAGCTTTAATCATGTGGTATAATCACATACAACCAATATGCCCTTAGGCACCTCAAATGACAAAGTATAAATATGTGCAACCATGTGATCCATGTAACCAAGTACTTAACCAACTTTTATGTATAACTGCATCAATACACAACATGTAAATCATATACCAAAACTTACCATTTGGTACAAATTGTACCACTTATTCAATAGCATCAAACACATATATGCTTACCATAGCATAGCACCAAATCATACCAAGTTACAAAACATACCTCATATACATATTCAACTACTATTTTACCTTTCATCATTCAACCACAAATCAATCCACACATCAACCTGATAGGGAAAATTATTCACATACCAAAATACCAAAATACAAGCTAAATAAGTGGCTAATCTCAACAAAACACATATAGGCCAACATTTAGCAAAAATAACCTATACATGCCATTATAACCAAAATGTAACCAACTAAAAGTGCTAAAAGAGCCGATGGATACTGTATAGCTCCGACAAGCTTCCAACCCGAACGAGCTTTAGAATCACTATAAAACACGAAAAATAACATAAAGTATGCATTTAAGCTTAGTAAGTTCGTATAACATAGAATTTAACTTACCATTTAATCACAATTTAGGTAAGTAAACATAGCATATCCCAACACAATTTGGCCAAATGCCTAAGCACATATTCACCAACAAGTTAGTCATGTGAAACACATATAGTAGCCGATACACATGGATGAGCTCAACAATTATTCAAGTTGCCTATACATGTATAATCCATTTCATATATCAATGTATCATATAACATCATTTCCATGCATTTCATGTAAATACCTGTAGTAGTTCGTATCAAACTCATATAATCTCATAATAGAACTGTGCCCATTGAACCATTTAGAATATCGTTGGATACTCGAGTAGCACACACAAGGTGTACTGAACTGTAATATGTCAATTCCTGTACATGTATGCTCATACGAGCTTTGAATCGGTATGTTCTTACAAGCTATAAATGGTAAGCTCATACGAGCTAAATAACGGTAAGCTCATGTGAGCTGAATATTGGTAAGCTCTCTCGAGCTAAATATCGGTAAGCTCTCTCGAGCTGAGAATAGGTAACCCTAATGACATGTCATTTGTATCCTACGAATTCTTAAGGTTCAAACGGGACTCGATAATCGTCGAACGTCGTCGACTATGTGATCGGTATTCATATATGACAATAATGCAAATCACATACATATAATTCAATTAAAGCATATAATTATATCATTTAATTACACGAACTTACCTTAACGAGTATACGTAGATACGAAGGCGATTAATTTGAGATTTTTCCTTTGCCCCGATCTAACTCCGCACGAGGTCTATCTTGATCTATACAGATAAATTTAACTCAATTTAATAATTTTCACATTCAATTTAGTCCAACATGTAATTTTAGAAAAATTACCATTTTTCCCCTACATTTTTAATTCTTTGCAATTTAGTTCCTAGGCTCGGAAAATGAAATTCAGGCAATTTTTCCCTTGCCCAAGCCTAGCTGATTTCTATACATACTAATTTCAGCCCATATTTTTCACAAATTCACCACATAATATTTTCTAATTTTCATCTTAGTCCCTATTTGACAATTTCACTAAAAATTCATTTACAAAAGTTGTTTATCTAACAACATTCATCCATTTTCTACCATCAAACTTCAAAAATCAAGCATACTCATCAATGGAAAACCCTAATAGTTTAACAATTTCACAAATTAATCCCCATGCTAGCTAGATTAATCTACAACGATCCCGAAAATGTAGAAATAATTAAAAACGACACAAAAATCACTTACCAATTAAACACACAAGCTTGGCCGAATGTGAAGGATGAAAAATGGCTTCTTTTTGCTTAACAATTGGTTGAGGAAAATGATACTAAATGATATTTTAATTTTGTTTTAATTATTATAACCTTAATTACTTAATTACCTATTTAACATTTTAAAACATTAATAATTACACTTATACCAAGCCATGTACATCCACTATCACTATTATTGGGTCAATTACCATAGAAGGAACCTTAATTTAAATTTCTATAGCTATTTAATACCATTAGCTACTAGAACTCAACTTTTGTATTTTAGGCGATTTAGTCCTTTTTATCAAATTAAGCATGTAAACAGTAAAATTTCTTAACAAAATTTTTATACAGTATTTCTATCATGCTGTAGATAATAAAATAACAATAAAATAAATTTTTTAACCTCAGATTTGTGGTCCCGAAACCACTATTTTGATTTCACTAAAAACGGGATGTTACATGGCTACAAAACCAATGCCTTAGGTCATCCCTTAGCATTTTCAATGAATACAAAATCGAAACATATTTCTACTTATCTCAATGAATAATGGAAATTTCTAAAACATAAATGTACACACCTATCTTCATTCTTATTGATCATTTGGATAAAACAAAGAATTTTTCAACTACTTTTATCCTACTATACAATGTAATTAATTGAACTAAAAAATTTATTCACAAAGCAAAGAATTCATCAAGCATCAATTAAAAATTATACACTCAAAGAACTTAATCCACAATACCATGCCACAATTCAACAATATCAATCAATTCATGTCCAAGAACCATGCATACAATAACAAACATCAAAGAGATAAAAGAAAAATATTTTTGATTTTTTTTAAAAAAATGGCATAAAAGCCAAAAACATACAAAACATTAATAAAAAAATCAAAATAAAATAATGTGCATCCCCTCCCCACACTTAAATTACGCATTTTCCTCAATGTGTAGCCCAATACAAAAGATTAAGAGGTTACCAAACTTCTCTAGAAGGAGCATCAGACTAACTCAGGTCATCCACCTTCACATTTAAGATTGAAGATGTTGTGTAATCTTTGAATCGATGGCCTACACAAAAAATAAACAAGCACACGAAAGAAAATGTATTTGGGAGATTAAGACTAAAGATTAAGAGGATTTGAGTTTTGGTGTTAAATAGAGTGAAAGCACACATGTCGTAATACCTAAAATAGGTATTTTGTGAAAACTGACATGGGTATTCGATACCAAGAGTTAATATTACGATATCCCTAAAATTTTTAGAACCTCAATTTTGAAACTGTCTTGGGTATTGCAATAGTGACCTATGGGTATCGTGATACCATTGTAATGTACCCAAAAACTCTTAATTTTCTAGTCTAAACTCCCAACTACACAAAAATTAAACTGCTTAATCCTAAATTTAAACAAACAACAAATTTTAAATCTAAACTAAAAAAAAAAGTAAATAGAGTCTCAGCTCAGTAAGTTTAATTATTTACAAAATAAGTTTAAATTTAAAATCGCTCTCCGGAGATATGTAATGCCCTGAAAGTGGAACTTCCATAAAGTTTTCGAGAATGTGACCCTTCTCTTATTCATCTTTGGGTTGATCAAGGCCTTCTTTAGAAAATGTACATATTGATCCCACCTTTACTTAGGTCGTGTCGATATGTACACTTTGAGTCAATTCTTACTGAAATCGGACCCACTCCATTGCACCTTTCGAGGAACCATCAAAGTTGGGATCACAAACTCAACATGTTCAGAGTTCTCTATCTCCATTTGAGCATACCTCTGTTGGATCATTTCCTTATTCGGTCCTTATTGTGGGGTTTCTTCTAAAATGTCGAAGAATTGTGGCGGCTTCTCCACACTTACCTCACAAGAGTCGAAGATTTCCTCTTTAACGCCCAATACTACACTTAAGTCTCCAACCTCTATCTTTTGTTGAACATCGACCTTCAAGTCTTGTTGGTCAACAATTTCATAAAGGACATCTTCCTCCACTTTAACATTGTTCGCCTTGACACACTCATCCATCGAAACTTGCTCCCTAACTCAATGTTGAAGGAGTTCAAGTATTTGGCCCAATTGGTTCTTAATAGCTTTCGTGTTTCCTCGACATTCCAACATTCCATTCTTGAAGGCATCATCCCAATGAATCTGGTCGTGACCATCATTAAGCACCTTCAAATCCTGGTTGTCTCTAGCCATCAATGTAATAGTCCGATTTTTAGTGGTGACAAAATAGTGGTTTCAGGACCACAAATTTCCATTGTTTCGACTCGTAAATATTATTTTAGAATATTTATGGAGTCATTTGAGTCATATTCAAAATTTGGTCTAGAAATATTAACTTTTAGATAGCTAATTAAAGAAAAAGGACTAATTTGTAAAAGGTGCAAAATCTATTAATTAATGCATTTAGTGACCAAATGGCTTAATTATTAATTGAGAAAGGATCTATGTGATAATTAGGCCTTAATTAATGTGGTGGGACGACATTACTGAAGAAAAAGATAAAAACATTATGTAATTGATAGCAATATTGTAATTACTTTGAAATTAAGTAAAACAAATTGAAAAATTAAAACAATTCCTATTTCTTGTAATTTTTATGTTTTTTAGATCGTTCTAACTAGGTCCAGCTAGCTCGTATCTTCGTTTTTGAATCTGTTAAAATTTTAGAAGTTTTCATTAATGAATCTTGAATTTTTTTTATGATAACCATGTATTTGAAGCTTTGATTATGTTGTTTGATGATTTTGTAAAGTGATTTTTTGTTAGATTTTGATGTTAGGATTAAATTGTGAAAATGTCAAAATTTTAGGGTTTAATAGTGAATTTGATTTTCATTAGGGACAGTTTAAGGGCCTAGTATATTTGGATGGAATATTGATTTGAGAAAAATGGTTAATCTGATAAATTTCAAGTTTAGGGTTTAGGGTTTATGGCCTGGCGACACAACCGTGTCTCATTTGATGAGTTCTTTGGGGTACAAGTCAGTGATTTACATAGCCTGGCACACGGGCGTTTGGGGCAATTTCAAGTGTTGCACAGCCTGACACACGGCCGTGTGACCCTACTCAGGGAGTTACACGGGTGAGGACACGGGCTGGGACACCGTCGTGTGTCTCTAATTCGAAGGTTACACAGTCTGGGACATGAGTGTGTTCTCAGCCGTGTGAGGCACATGGTCGTGTGACCCCTGTAACTAAATTTTTGTAACTCTTTCCTAAACTTCCAAATGATTTCAATTTAGCCCCGAATTGTTTCTAAGGTGTTTCTTGGGCCTCGAGGGATCAATATATGAACAGTGTGTGTCTGTATGAATAGTTTATGTTATGTTTAGGATATTGAATGAAATTAAGTTTAAATGTTTCGATTGTATGGTAATGCTCTGTAATCCTGATTTAGCAATGGATACGAATTAAGGGTGCTACATTTAATGGTATCAAAGATACGGTTTAGTCGGTTCTTGGACTGAACGTAGCTTGTGAAATGTCTAGAATTGCATGCCATATAAATTTGTGATAGTGTGATGTGTTTGATCCGATCTAACCTTTATTTTTCTTATAGATTGTAAAAATGTTAGATAGATCTAATCATGCTGACAATGATGACGTTAATAGTAATGTACCAACCTCTGATCAAGGGACGAGTAGTAATATCTTGATTCCTCAAGTACAAGAGCATAAACTTAAAAACATGTTCTTCGGGTTTATGAACCAGTGGTTCAATGAGTTTATGCAAATGAATACTCTAGCTCAACGACCTCCACCCCTATTATAACTCCAGTTGCACCTCCACCTCCTCTTGTGACTGAGCCTAGTTGACATATTCCGATAGAGAAGCTTAGAAAGTGTGCTGCCAAAGAATTTTGAGGTAGATCGGAAGATGATCCGATTAAAGCTGAGTACTGGCTTCAAAATATCTTGCGAGTTTTTGAAGAAATGGCGTGCCCTCCTGATGATTTTCTTAGATGTGTCGTTTCATTATTAAAAGAGGAAGCGTACAGTTGGTGGACTACGTTGGTAGCTGTGGTACCAAGAGAGAAAATTTCTTGGGATTTCTTTCAGACCAAGTTTAAAAAGAAGTATGTCAGAAAACAATATCTGGATAAGAAAAAGAGGGAATTTCTTGAGTTATGACAATGAAACAAGTCAGTGGCTAAGTATGAGAGAGAGTTTGTATATCTCAGTAAATATGCTCGAGAGGTTGTGCCTACTGAAGAAGAGATGTGTATTCAATTTTAATATGGCCTGAATGATGAAATCAAAATGATGATTGGAGGTAATAAAATCTAAAAATTTGTTGTCTTATCTGATCGTGCACAAAAAATGGAAGAAGTGTATAATCGCAAGATACAAAGGGACAAACGGATTCGAGAGTTTAACAAGAAGAGTTCTTCCAAGTCATTTTCTGTACCACCAGAAAAGAAGACTAGAGAAGACTTTAATCGAGCTACTTCAGTGTTTGAGCATCTGAACAAAAATAAATCGATTTAGCATTATTTTAAAGCTCCTACTAAAACTGTTGATAGTGTGGGAAGCGTACGGAACGCTCCGAAGCCAAGTTGTAAGCATTATGGAAAATTTCATCCTAGCGAGTGTAGAGCTAAGTCGGGAGCCTGTTATAGATGTGGGTCGACTGATCACTTTCTCTGGAATTGTCTTAAATAGTTAAAAGAAAATGAAAAATAGAATGACAAGCTAATGTCTACATCTCAGAAAGGTAGACGTCCAGGCCAGAATAGTACTGCTTGGACTACTCGTACGGGAGCAAAAGACATCGTTGTTTAGTCAAATGCTAGAGCACCTGCTCGTACATATACCATTCGAGCTAGAGAGAAAACTGTTGCACCTGATGTGATTGCTGGTATATTCTATCTCTTTGATGTTATTGTGTATCCATTGATTGACCCTAGGTCAACTCATTCTTATATTTGCACTGCATTAGTAACGGAAAAGAAATTACTTGTTGAATCAACTAAATATGATATTCAAGTTACTAATCCACTAGATCAGAGTGTGATAGTTAACTTAGTTTGTCATAATTGTCTGCTGAAAGTTAAAGGCTGTGAATTCCCTGCTAATTTGATGTTATTACCCTTTCGAGAATTTGATGTTATTCTGGGTATGGATTGGTTATCATTGCATGATGTTGTGGTAAACTGTAGACAAAAATAGATTAATTTGAGATGCTAGACAAGGGAGATGATTTCAATTGAATCTGACGGGCCGAATAGTGTTGTTAGAATCATTTCAACTATTTTTGCACAAAGATTGATACGTAAAGGTAGTGAAGCATTTCTAGCATACATTCTTGATACCAAAAATCTAGAATCAAAGTTAGATCAACTACCGGTTGTTAGTGAATTTACTGATGTATTTCCTGAAGAGTTGTTGATTTTACCTCCTGATCGTGAAGCTAAATTTGTGATTGATCTAGTTCCTGGAACTGCATCGATATCGATATCATCGTATCACATGGCACCAGCAAAATTTTAAGAGTTACACAGCCTAGCGCACGGGCGTGTAACACGACCGTGTGACCCTACTCAGAGAGTTACACGAGTGAGGACACGACTGTGTGTCCCTAGTTTGAAGTTTACACGGCCTTAGACAAAGGCGTGTGTCTCAGCCGTGTGAGGCATACGGCCTAGGCACATAGCTGTGTGACCCCTATAACCAAATTTTTGTAACTTTTTCCTAGACTTTCCAAATGATTTCAATTTAGTCCTGAATTGTTTCTAAGGTGTTTTTTGGGCCTCGAGGGCTCAATATAGGAATGGTGTGTGTATGTATGAATGGTTTATGTTATGTTTAGGATATTGAATAAAATTAAGTTTAAATGTTTCAATTGTATGGTAATGATCCGTAACCTTAATCTGGTGATGGATACGGGTTATGGGTGTTACAATCAGATACGAGTAGGTATACCAATCATAGCTGCAGTCGTATCCTTGTTCGCAAAAGGGTCGTAATCATCCCAACTAAGTATTGAAGCACCATCCACATCAGACATGAACGAAATTTTAGACCACCTATAATTGTCATTAAACATGACTATCAATCAACTATCAACAAGACAAAAACAAGAAAACCATAAAAAAAAATGTTGAATTGTTAAGTTCAATTTTGAGCTTAACTTATTCAATTAAATTATTAAATTGTTGATTAATTTTTAATTAC
>CM025152.1:13179862-13220188 GCA_013467495.1 Gossypium gossypioides
AGCCATACCTCAACCATATAAGGCAACTTATATACACATCAAAATATACCATTTCACCAACACAAGGCCCAAATGCAAACTAACCAAATGGTCATATCCACAACCAAAACACATAGGCTAACATTAGCCAAAATAAACTATACATGCCATTACAACCAAACTTAAACCTATTGAAAGTACCAAAAGAGCCGGTGGGTAGTGTGATATAGCTTCGACAAGCTTCCAACCCGATTGAGATTCTGATTTACTATAAAACACAAAAAATAACACAGAGCAAGCATTTAAGCTTAGTAAGTTCCTATAACATGGAATTTAACTTACCATTTATTCACAAATAAGGTAAGTAAATAAAGCATATCCCAACATATATTGGCCAAATGCCTAAGCACATATACATCAACCATGTTAGTCATGTAAACACATATATAAACCAAGTCATTGATGAGATCAACAATTAATCAAAGTCCACATACATGTATCATCCATTTCATTTACCTATATACCATGTAATATCATTTTCCATGTAATTCATATGTATACTTGTAATAGTTCGTATCGACTCATGTCTTATCGTATCAGAACATTTCCCGTTGAACCATCTAGAATATACTTGGATAGCTCACACATAGTGTGCTAAACTGTAATCCATCAATTCATGTACATGTATTCTTATACGAGCTATGGATCGATTTGCTCTCACGAGCTGGAAATCGGTAAGCTCATACGAGCTGAGAATCAATAAGCTCTCACAAGCTGAAATAGGTAAGATCATACGAGCTAAAATTGGTAAGCTCATACAAGCTGTGGTGTGTCCGCAACACATGCAAGACCTCAACCAAAATGGTAACCTTAATGACATGTCATTTGTATCCTACGAATTCCTAAGGGTCAAATGGGGCACGATAATCGTCGTACGTTATCGGATATGCAATCGATATTTATACATGGCAATTATACCAATCACATACATATAATTCAATTGAAACATATAAATACTCAATTTAATTACACAAACTTACCTCGACGAGTATACGAAGATATAAAGGTGATTAATCTGAGATTTTCTCTTTGCCTCGATCTAACTCCGTACGAGGTCTGACTGGATCTATACAAATAAATTTAATCCAATTGAATATATTTCACATTCAATTAGTCCAACACATATTTTTGGAAAATTACCATTTTTCCCCTATACTTTAAATTTCTTTACAATTTAGTCCCTAGCCTCGAAAAATGAAATTCAAGCAATTTAACCCTTACCCAAGCCTAGCCGATTTTTACACATGCTTACAGCAGCCCACATATTTCACAAATTCACAAAATTCCTTTACAAAAGTTGTGTATCTAACTACAACCATTCATTTTCTATCATCAAACTTCAAAAGTCAAGCATGCTCATCAATGGTGAAACCCTAATAGTTTAAAAATTTTAATATTAGTCCCCGAGCTAGCTAGATTAAGCTACAACGACCCTGTAAACATAGAAATCATTAAAAACAGATTAAAAATCACTCACCAATTGAGCTTGCACCTATCTATGGTTTCTCTAAGTTAGAATTGGTTGAAGAAGAAGCTAGAAGATGATAACTTGTTTTGGTTTTTTGTTATTCTAACATTAATTACCTGTTTTACTAATTTAACCTTTAATAACTTTAAAAATTACACAAATGCCAAGTCAATGTCTTCCACTAACTCATTTATGGTCTAATTACCATATAAGGACCACCACTTTCAATTTTTATAGCTATTTAACACCTTTAGCTATTAGAACACAACCTTTGCATTTTACGCGATTTAGTCTTTTTTATCAAAGTAAGCATGTAAACGGTAAAATTTCTTAACGAACTTTTTATACGATACTTCTATCATGCTGTAGACTATAAAATAATAATAAAATAAATATTTTGACTTCAAATTTGTGGTCTCAAAACCACTATTCAAATTTTACTAAAAATAGGCTGTTACATCCCGGATGATGGTCGATAATCAAATCATAATCTTTTAACAATTCAAGCCATCTGCGCTATCTCAAATTCAAGATTTTTGTGACATCAAATACTTTAGGCTTTTGTGATTCGAAAAGATATGACATTTTTCACCGTACAAATGGTGTCGCAAAATCTTCAAAGCAAATACGATAGCTCCAAGCTTTAAATCATGAGTCAGATAATTCTTTTTGTGTAGTTTGCGCTGTTATGAAGCATAAGCTATCACTTTGCCCTCTTGCATTAAAACACAGCCTAGACCATTCAATAAAGGGTCACTATCAATCATAAATTCTTTATCGGACTCTGGCTAAACTAACACAGGTGCCTCGTTTAACAAAGCTTTTAACTAATTACAACTTTTCTAACATTTTTTCGACCATTCAAACTTGACATCTTTCTGCAACAGTTTCGTCAATGGCGTAGCAATAATAAAAAATCCCTTGACAAATCTTCTATAATATCTAGCTAAACCCAGAAAACTTATGACTTCATATAAATTTCTCGGAGGTTTTCAATCCACCACAGCTGAAACTTTAATCGGATCAACCCTAATACCATCTGTTGATACCACATGTCCCAAAAATCTCACTTCTCAGAGCTAGAACTCACATTTCCTGAACTTAGCGAACAATTTTTTTCGCGTAAAGTTTGCAAAACAATTCTCAAATGCTGGGCATGCTTTATCTCATCTCGTGAATAGATCAGAATGTCATCAATGAATACAACAACAAATCTGTCTAAGTACGGTCTAAAAATTTTGGACATCAAGTCCATAAACACAGCAGGTGCATTAGTCAAACCAAATGGCATCACAAGAAACTCATAATGTCTGTACCTGGTTCTGAACGTAGTTTTTAGTAGTTCAGAGTCTTTAACCCGTAGCTGATAAAACCAGAATGAAGATCGATCTTTGAGAATACCGTTGCACCTTTCAACTGGTCAAACAAATCATCTATTTGTGGCAATGGATACTTATTCTTGATCGTGACTTTGTTGAGTTGTCGATAATCAATACATAGACGCATAAATCCGTCCTTTTTCTTAACAAATAACACAGGAGTACCCCAAGGAGAAAAATTGGACCGAGCAAAGCCCATATCTGTCAACTCTTGTAACTGCGTTTTCAACTCTTTCAATTCTATAGGTGCCATTCTATACGGAGCTATCGATATCAAAAATGTTCCCGGCATCAATTCAATAGCAAACTCAACTTCTTTAATCGGTGGTAACCCTGGTAACTCTTCTAGGAACATGTCTATAAACTCACATACAATCGGAACCGATTCTAACTTCAAATCTGAAACCATGGAATCAAATATATAAGCGAGATATGCTTCACAGCCTTTTCTAACATATTTCTGTGCCGACATAGCCGAAATAACATTAGATGCGCTATCCAATCCGTCTGATTTAATTGGAAGCTTTTCACCGTTCTGACACTTTAACACAATATGCTTTATTCTACAGTTCACAACAGCATCATGTAGAGTTAACCGATCCATACTCAGAATTACATCAAATTCATCAAAGGGTAGTAACATCAAATCAGCCAGAAAGTTGCAACCTCGAATCATCAAAGGATAGTTTGTACAGACTTTATCAACTAACAAATATTGACCTAAAGGGTTTGTTACTTTAACCAAAACCTCAGTAGACTCAAAAGGAATTTTCTTATCTGACACTAAATTTATGCATACATATGAGTGCATTGGCCCCAGGTCAATCAAAACATTAACATTAGTATCAAAGATAGAAAATGTACCGGTGATCACATCAGGCGCTGAAGCTTCCTCTCAAGCACGAATCGCGTAAGCTCTAGCTGGTGCTCGTTCCTCAGATCTCACAACAGAGACTTTTGTCCCACTACAACTATTACCCGTATTTCCAGTGATCCGGGGTGGTCTCCCTCTCACAGCATTGTTACTCGGTCAAGTAGTCTGAGCCTTTTCTTTATCAGACCTTTCAGGGTAATCTCTGAGATAAAGCACATAAGAACCGTATTTGAAACATGATCCGGTCTTTCAGTCTGCACTCACCAAAATGTCATCTATTACATTGCTGACATTCAAGCTTGTTGTTTCTAACACTGCCCACGCTCGCTACAGACATAGCATGAGGTTTTGAGCTCGAATACTATTTTCCTCTATGTTTTTCCAGAATAACCCACTGAAGTTGATGAACAACTGTGAAATTCTTTCGACTTCTTTGATAGCAATGAATATGACTTTCCCATAGGCCTTTTTCTCTAGTCATGAGCCTCAGAATCAACTTTTCTCTTTGCTTTGCTAAGTTCCTCAGCCTTGTGTGCTCTATCCACCAGAACTACAAATTCTTTCAAGTCGAGAATCCCAACTAATAGCTTGATATCTTAATTTAAGCCATCTTTAAATCGAGTGCACATGGAAACCTCTGTCGGTATACATTCCCGGGCATACTTACTAAGTCGAACAAATTCCATCTCATACTCTGATACTGACATACAACCTTGTTTCAATTTAAGGAACTCTTTACATTTCTTATCTAGAAATCTTTGACTCACATATTTATTTCTGAAATTTGTCTGAAAGAACTCCCAATTTACCCTATCTCTCGGTACTACCACAACCAAAGTGTTCCATCACTGATAAGCCGAATCTTTCAACAAAGAAACAACACATTTCAAACATTCCACTAGAGTACACGATAATTCATCAAATACTCTCACCATATTTTCTAACCAGAACTCAGGTCTCTCTGGATCATCTTCAGCTGTACCTCGAAATTCTTCAGCCCCATACTTAAATATTTTATCAACTGGAGGCTTTTTTGTTCTTACTGGTTCCAAACCTTGAGGAATATGGGGATCGGTTGGGGTACAAATGGGGATGGAGGTCATTGAGCCATTGGGTTTATTCGCACAAACTCTAAGAACACTCAGACATCATCTGGAAGAAGGCTTCCTTAACCTCTCCTCTCCAACCGTCAGATGCTGGCCTACTTCCACTAGATGCTACCTCGTGAACGGAGGCTTGCGTGTTACTTTCAAATCATTGGAATCAACTCGGTTGGATGACATCTTATCTATATGAAAATATAATTCAATTTGAGTCAGGATTTATCACACTATCGCAGGCTATATAATGGCATGTATTTCTGGACTCATACATGATACATTCAGTCTGAGAACCGACTAAATCATATCTCTGATACCACTAAATGTAACACCCTTGACCCATATCTGTCGCCAGATTAGGGTTACAGAGCATTACGATACAAATAGAAAATTTAAACAGACATTTCATAAATTGACATAAACATGTTATAAAATAATCATTCATATACATATCATCACTAAATCGAGCCCTCGAGGCCCTGGAAACACCTTAGAAAAAATTCAAGACCAAATAGGAAACATTTGGAAAGTTTAAGGAAAAGTTAGAAAATTTTGACAACAGGGGTCAAACGGCCGTGTGGCCAAGATGTATGCCTCAAACAGTTGAGACACGTGGTTGTGTCCCAGCCTATGTCCTCACCCGTGTAACTCTTTGAGTAAGGTTACATGGGTATGGACACGGGCTGGGACAGAGTCGTGTGTCCCTAGTTCGAAGGTTACACAGCCTGAGACACGAGCGTGTGTCTCAGCCATGTAAGGCACATGGCCTGCCCACATAGCGGTGTGACTCCTGTAGTCAAATTTTACTAACTTTTTCTTCAACTTTCCAAATGTTTCCAATTTGGTCCTGAATTGTTTCTAATGTGTTTCTAGGGCCTTGAGGGCTTGATTTAAGGACGATATGTATATGAATGATTGTTTTACAACATGTTTATGTCAATGTATGAAATCTAAGTTTAAATGTTCTGTTTGTATGGTAATGCTCTATAACCCTAATTCAACAATGGATACGGGTGAAAGGTGTTACACTGGCTTAGTCTCTCAGGTATGTTAAAATTTTGTTTGTATGAAGCATGTTCTGTTATGTTTAAAACATTATGAAAAGAATGATAATGAATAGAAAAAAAGATAGTTTTACTAATAAAGTAGGGAAGATATTACATAAATGATAAAAAGAAAAGTACTTGGTAAAACAAAAGAAATTCTTAATTTTTTTCCTTCAGTGGCTTGGTTTATACGCTTAGTTGGGATATCTTTTGTTGGAGGATGATCTTCAGGATTTTGTTCTACACCTGCTAAGTCATCTTCATTATCTTCAGCTTTAGGTGTGGTAGGAATGAAAAATTCAGGTGACTGTTTCTACTCTCTCTGAAAGGTTTCCCAGTGTTCGTCCTTAGGGTGGTAAACATTAAACTTCAGTGACCCAATAGAGAAGTCACTGAGACAATTAAAGTCTACTCGACTAAGATCAAAAGGACCTGCAACCACTTGGGCGTGTAGAATCAGATTGTACCTCCATTTTGGCAAAGCTTTATTATGGTTCTTTATCGTGTCCTCCTAGAATTTTTGAAGGTTTCTTCACTAGAATGGTGTAGACCTTCTAGCTCTTTTTTGTGACGCTCCTCTTGAGCTTTGAGCTTCTCCTCTAAAGCAGATTCTTTACCTTTTAGATGATTGGTCTCATCTTTTAACTATTTACACTTAGTCTATGTTTCTTTATGCTTTCCCTTCAAAGCCATAACTCAAGCATCAAGTCTACCAATAAAGTTTTTTATTCTTGATGAACTCGAAGTACATCAGGCATAGAGCTCTTGCCGGTTTTCATAGCCTCTTCCAAGCTTGCAATTTTAGCATTGTATTGATCACTGGTGTCCTAGAGGGCCCAACTCCAAAGTCCATGCTCTACAGGATAGAGGAGATGAATCAGGATTGGAAGAAAGATAAGAGGTAAAAGCCTACTACAACTGTTGAGGCACTAAATTTTGTTGCTACTGAAAAATGGAACTCAGTGAGACAAAAGGTAGACCTAATTTCAATAGGTCACGGCAAGGGAAAAATCCTTCTATTTAAATAGAAGTAACCTCATGTGGTGGAATTCTAGGAGGAATAATTGATTTAATTAGAGGTATGGTTTCTATGGGACTCTCTGTCAGTGGTGGATCAGATACATACATTGGGGAGTCTGTAGGGTAGATAGATTCTGTTAGTGGTGCTGGAATAACAGGTAAAGTGTGAATTGGAGAAATGTGAATAACTATTGTAGCAGGCTCCTTATTTTGTTTATGTCGTGGTATGGGAGGGCATTCACTACTCCGAGTCTCTTGAGCACTTTCCTCCAATCAGGGTCTCTTTTTTATTTTCTTGATTGTTGTTTATCTTGGTGAAGTAGCTGTATTTTTCTCTTTTGCTCAAGTTTTATTAATAGTGACTGAAATGTCCATGTTTTGAGTTGAGCTAGGCACAGTTTAAGAGTGTGAAGAAGATCCTACACCAGCAATATGAGAATTAGCTTGGTTTGAAGAAGAAGTAGGAGTTGTAGCAAGATTACTTAAAATGTTCCAGCTACATGGGTGAAGACCACAAATGCTATAGAAGTGGAAAGGAAGTTCTCTTATACAACCCACTGAAACATGTGCTAACTCATCGTCTAAATTATAAGGCCAAGCCTCAACAATAGAAGGCAGGATGAAATCGTCCAACCAATTTAATGAATCATTTGGTCTACAACCATTTACGCTTAACTCCTATAAACAATACTGGAATATGTTTCTAACAGAAACAACTTCCACCAAATCTAGTATACGCCCCTTCTTGGTTTTTTATATTATTTTGAAGCAACTTAAGCATCTACTGGTTTACACTGTGTACAAATGCTCTCCAGAAGAAGGGACCATTGGGTAGGAAAACCAAACTAGATTTGAGTTTGTATATGACTCTTATGTGCTTTTCTTTTCTTTGATAAGGATTTGAAATACTGTTCTGGATTGTAGAGGCAACAAAGTATCTTTGAGCATCTCTGGGTCTCTTGAACCGAGCATTTAACACAACTCTTGAAGTTGCATCTTTGCTTCTTTCTCTATCCTGGACCTTATTCCTCTCTTGGATGGTCGCTTCCATTCTTTGAGCCTTAGCAGAAAAATTTGCAAAATCTCTTATCTCAAAGGCAGACAACAACACCCTCAATTCTTTATTTAACTCACCTTCAAACCTGAGGCATAGTCCTACCTCGTCTGGCACCAACTCTTTGGCATACTTGCTAAGCTGAAATTCCTTCTCATACTCAAACACTGTCATTCTTCCCTATTTAAGCTCTAGAAAGTCTCTCTTCATTTGTTCAACGAAGAGTCCGTTGATGAACTTTTCCTTGAACTTCCTTAGGAAAAAGGTTAAGTTCACTTGGTCTCTTAAGATCATGCCAGACACTGTAGTCCATCACTAATATGCTTCATCTTCGAGCAAAGAGATGACACATCTTAGGCTCTCAACTAGGGAACATTTCAGTTTCTCCGCCACTCGAAAAACTCAGGAAAACCAATTTTTCGCTATAACTGGATCATTCTTTTTGTTGCCTCGATACTTTTTGGCACTTCGCTTCAAGATGATCTCTATTGGATCCCTTCGAGGAATTACTACAGCTAGGGCTAGAGGTGTAGGGCATACTAGTGGTGCAACCTCTGTTGTCCTTTTGTCCATTCTTGTCTCATCTCGGCGTCTAGGTGGTGAGGTTGGAGAAGACCCCACGTGTCAATCGTACCATTCCCTATCATATCCAACAAAGCATTCCTAGATTTTGTTCCTAGTACTCCTCTACTTACAAAAGGAGCAGGAATACCCGCTGCTGGAGAGGCATTACTCTGCATTTCCTCCCTGTTAGCATCTCTAACATTTAACGATATCTCTCGTTCTTCGCTACAATACACACTCAACTAATTAGTAACATTGTAAAGGTTCTAGCCAGACTTAAGTAACATGTATCATAAGGTTTCTAACTAACATTGGTTTTCGAGAATCGACTTAACTAAAATCTTTGATACCAACTAAACTTGTGATACCCTATGCCCAACCTAACCACTGGATCCAGGTATGGAGCATTACAGGTTGACCCGTTTGACTACTCCAACGCTTCTCTTAAATTGTTTCTCCAATTTGCAGGTTCCACATTTGTGCCATAACATTACCCAAGTTCTAACTCATAAGTATTTGGAAACTAGTTTTAAAATAGATATCCCACTTTGTATAAGTTTAAAATATACAAACATAGCCTACAGTGGCTATCTTAAACACTTTCATAAATCACAGGTGGAAATGCGCCAGTTAAGGCTACAGTTATGTTAAAACAAATACAAAACATTGATTTAATTAAACAATAGTTCGAAAAGGGACGACATATAACAAAATTCCTAATAAACACCAATGAATACATATTACCCATAAAATAAGAAAGCTCACAAATGGCCAAAGGTCTGGCAGATTCCCTTCGACGCTACACTTGATCTAAGAACCTGAAAGAAAGGGAAAAATGGGGCAAGTTCAAAAGAACTTAGTGAGTTCTTGAAAGATAATAATAGACGTTAAGATATGGGAAATCAGGCTAACAACTAACTCGTTATAATTGGCAGACACATTCCTCTAGCCCATAAGACATTTAGTGAATTCTACCACTATTCACTATATCCATTGGCGAACTTTGCTGGCCTACGTTCCCACACATGACAACTGTGGGCAAATCTGCTCGACAGACTTATTTCTTACATGATATAACCCTTTTATGAATGATAGGTTTACTGTTTATTCTTTTCATATAACGTGCATCAACTTATGCACCCTTTTCCTTTTCTTTTGTATTCCCTTCTTTGTGCTAGCTATCTTGATTCTTGAAAAACCTATCATATCCTTGACCTCCTCCGGACGTACTACTGTCTAGAGCATGAATACTACAATAAAATATAGAAATACGAGGCAATATTCACAAGTATGTGGGTCGAGTTGTAATATAATTTTACAATGAAGTAGGTGAGTACTACGAGGATCGTAACCAAGGGAGGCGAGTGTCTGATCAATTTTAACCTAAACACTAAAAGATCTAATTAGTACTTTAAATTAGTTATAGTATGAAAACATAAAATAAATGATTTTTTGGGTGTTATAATAATAGTAATAAAAACAAAATAAAATAAAAAGATAAAATTCAAGAGATTAAAAAGGGAGAATAAATCAAATCTAATTATGGGTGATTAGCTCACTTCAGTAATCTCCATCAACTATCATTTCGGGTTCCTCTTCAATTAACTAGTTGCTACCCTAGTAGGATATTTCGATCTTCCACTAACATAACGAGTCAGAAAGAACTACTTATCTTCTGACCTCATAGTTTAGATTGGTTTGGGGTTAAGGTGTTCACTGATGGACAATACCAATTTTGGGTTAATTCCCACCTTGATGACTTTCTAGGGTTGTCAAGCCTAAGGTTTGTTTCACATTCTTCCTTTCCTAAATAACTGAGCCGTTGAGTAACCCTACAAAAGAGTTAACAGATCATACCTCCACTCTCTAATCCCCCATAGAGGGATTAGTTACTCATGGATTCCATAGACAATATATAATTGATGTAAAGAGAAAACATGCTAATTTAATGGACAAGATAGAGTAAATGAAAGGACTGATTGTGTCAGTCGTCCTTAACCGTAGGTTAGCTGACGTTCCCGAGCTTAAATTTTGATTGTGCAGACCAAAATGCCCCTACTTCGTGTGTTGTTTCTGTCACAGAGTCGATGTTGCAACACACCAGGACCTGTGTCACAAAAAAGCAATTAGTATACTCCTCTTGAGCTATCTTTAGGGGTATGTTGTGACACCCTCAGTCTGTGTAGCGACATCGAAGGGAAACTTGAGTTTTCTCTATTATGTTCCTTATGTTGCGACATCGAGTAATCCTTGTTGCGACATAGCGGCCAATATCCATTTAGTACACCTTTTAATGGTCTCCTGCACACTTACAAAGTGCTTTAGCTCACCCTTAGGCCTCATTCGGCCCCTAAGGTCAATAAAAGACTCAATTTGAACATTTTATTGAATGTAAATAAAACTATGAAAACTTAAATAAAACCTAACGAAAATGCTTGTATTCAAGTGCCTTAAAGGCGAAAACTAGTTTAATTTGCTACACCAAATTGCAGCAGATCAAACTCCCCTACACTTAAGTCATTGCTTGTCCTCAAGCAATATAAACAAAAAATAAGAAATAAAAGTGATGACCCTTGAGCAAAATCACACAAGGATTGACTTTAGAGCATATGACTTAGGCATTTCATGATTACTAACAACTTTAACACGATGAGTATTTGACTTACCAGTTTTGATCTCAAACATCTAAGTTCAGTATGTTGCAAAATATACAAGTATTAAGGGTCTCACCTATAGGAATCCATCAACAAATCATACAAGTACTTTGATTATCTAAGCAAAATATAAATAGTAATTTATGTGGATGTTTAGTATGTTGTTTATTCATGTATAAGGATATTTAGGTCACATAGGAATTTTTGGCTTGTAATGTTCTGAGACTTGCGATAGGTATGGAATTAAAAAACAATAATCATCAAAAGGGTTACAAACATGAAAATATTTTGACACATTGTATTGATCCATATTCTTCCCCATTAGCAACCATTTCCCGCCCACTGCCTTATGGCTAGCCTACAAGTTTCTGTACATTTAGGAATGAGGTTTTCCTATTATTTTGTGATATTGCGACTTTTCTCTTTTTCAATACATCTCACGCAAGAATGCTTTTTCCTTTTCACAAACTCTTTCTATTTGTATTTCTTTTTGAGTTTTTCTATTGTTTTACACTTTTAGGCTAACCTATAGTTTCCATATCACACCAATCTTTCCTATTTCACTCTATTTTTACAAACTCCACCATGATGTATCTATTTAACCCTCAATAGGGATGACCCGATGTCTATAGTCATGCAGTGTAGGACAAAGAAAAAGGGTAAATACAAATTAACATTTACTGCTCAATGGTTTGTAATGATGTTCATCAAGAAGTGTCAATAGGCTCAAAGATCAGTATTAAAGGTGAAATATAAATAGGACAACTTTTTGGCTCTAGATGTGTTCCAAACAATGCCTTAGATCATCTCTAAAAATATCTACACAAACTTAATCAACCAAACAAGCTCAAATTCAACCATTTATCATCCATACTAACATACTCGTTTCCCTGCATTTTCTATATCACTTGGTACAATTGATTGCTTAATACCTATTTATAGTGTAACATATAGAAATTTAGTAGTCTAAAGCTCAAATATTTAAAATCACCTACCATCATGCCAAATTTATTCATAAACACAAGCAACCTATGTATATGCTCCTAACAAATCACTTGTATTTCTACAAGCTCAAGCACACCAAAAGACAAGAAATTTAAAAAAAAAAAAACAAATTTCCTATGTTACCTCATCACACTTTAGTTGACACATTATCCTCAATGTGTAACCCATAAGAAGATAAGGAAAGATGTTTCTCGATTGATCATGATCACTTTAATTGCAAATGGTGGGTCCTTCCTGTAAACTCCAAATTATATAGGGTTTTCTATATATTTTTACCACCTATTTACTTAATAAATAAGTTAATCATGAGAATTGTTATTAAAATAAGTGAATTTTACTTAATAAGTAATATTGGGTATGAAATTACAAAGTATGTTAAATTGTGCTTAATTACATTATTTTTGTAGATATTTTATATTATTTTATGTTAATTTATTAATATGTGATTTTTCACTATGTATGAGGACCATTGAAGATGTGATTAATGTGAATGAAACATGAACATGAACAAATCAATTCTGGATGTTTTGAAACAGCCATGTATCAGCATCCCATTGGTAGAAGCTTTGGAGCAAATACTGAACTATGCGAAAGCTATGAAAGAAAATTTTTCTAAGAAGAGAAGGTCTAGGGAATTTGAAACTGTAGCCTTGACTACAAAATGTAGCCTATTTTTCAGAACAAGTTGCCTCTTAAGTTGAAGGATCCAGGAAGTTTCATCATACCATTCAATATTGGAGAATCCTATTATGGTAAGGCTTTGTGCGATTTGGGACCGAGTATCAACTTAACGCCTACCTCTGTGTTTAGACGATTAGGTATTGGTAAGGCTAGACCAACTACAATTACACTCCAATTGAAGGATCGATCTTTGGCATACCCAGAAGGAAAGATCGAGGATGTCTTGGTACGTGTATATACATTCATATTTCCTACTGACTTTATTATCTTTGATTTTGAAAAAGATAAAGAAGTACCAATCATCCTAGAAAGGCGTTTCCTGGAAGCTAGCAGGACAAGAATCGATGTACAGAAAGGTGAACTCATCATGCAAGTTCAAGATGAACAGTGACCTTTAATGTACTCAAGGCCCTAAGATTTCCTGATGAGGTTAAAGATTGTTTTACTATCTCCAAGGAAGATACTTTGGTTTCTACAAAATTAGAATACAATGATCCATTGGAAGGTATTTCATCTGTCTCTTCACATTAAGATAAGGATGATACATGTTTGGAAGCTAAATTGGAAGAATTCAGTTCAAAAGTTCAGTTCGAGTCATTAGAGCTATCATCACATGAATACAAGCAACCCAACCCATTAGGAGAAGAGCCATCCGAGTTAGACTTCACTATTTTGAAAAGGCACGAGAAAGGTATCGAGTGGACTATTAAAAATACTGAAAAAGGATCTGTCAAGAGAGAGAAGAGTTTGATTCAATCTCGAGTATTTGATCCTTGGAAACTCGAATCTCAATGGTTAAAAGAAACGATCATGGATCCCATCTATGACATTTAGTGGGTGGGACTTGTACGAAAGAAAGAAGGTATAACGAAAAATGGGCTAATTTCATTAAGGATCATCATGGGTAGGCAGATTTGTACAAATGATAGAAAGTCAAGTAAATCAAATTAGAAAGACCATTTCCTACTGCTATTTTCTGAGCAAATATTGAATATAATTGCTGAGCAACATTACTTCTTCTTTTTAGATGAATACAGTTGGTATGATAAATGATTGTTCGACATCGCCTTTGTCAGTGGCAATTATCAATAACATTGAGGCACTCCTCTTCACTCTCTCTGTTATTAATTTATTATTAGATTTTTCTCTCTCTTTCATTTGAATAAATGACATGCTTAGAAATTTTTCTTCTTAAATTAGTGCATTTAATTAATTCTGTCTAAGGAGATTGAAACTTAAACAGGACCATTGTAACCTTTCCAACCTTTCTTGGGAATTAATTTAATGGAAACTTTTGAGAAGAAATTTTCTAGTTAATTGGCCCAAGTACTAATAAGTTTATTTTATCTTAAGCTATTTAGTTTGTAAATACAGTTTGGGCTCAAGGCCTAAAACAACAAAGAGGAGAAAATCAACCCCATGTTGCCATCCATAAGGGTTCCTCAAAACTTTAATATTGCCACCACTTTTCCCTCCATCTATACTTGCCACTAAAGTCACTTAAGTAGCTAAAATTTTTCTACAAGTTTACCCCAATTCATCCCTATATAAACCCCTCTCTACCACCATATTTTTCACTAGCCTTCAAGTAATTAGCTTAAACCCAAGCTACTCATTCTTTTTCCTTTTAGCCGTCAGCCTAAATCTCGAAGAATCTCCCCAATATCCTTCCCTTATCGCAAAAAAACCTAGCCTATTGCCACTGCGAGCATTTTTCCGGAGCAACCATATCGCCACCGCACCATATCACTATCACGTGCCTATCGCCACCGTAAACCTGTTGCTGTCGAAGGCCTATTGTCACCGTAAAATCCCTTGCTTCATCCATTGCCGAAATTTTGCCTATTTTTTTGGAAAAATCACGATGTCTAACAGAAGAACAAGACCTTCCAAGACCTCTTCCAAAAATCCCATTGTGATTTAAGATGAAGAAGTGAAAAAAAGGTTTCATTCCATCTACAAAAATCAACCTATGATGCTGGAAAATGGTTTCAACTTAGGTGTTTAATTCTTGTCTTTAGTTTTTTTTTTTAGGTGTTTATTTCTATTTTCTAGTTAGAATTTTTGCTTTCGCATAATAAAATAGTAAGCATGGATAAATAAGCTCGATGCCTCTTTATTTGGAAAAAAATAAAGTGATATGGTAATGGGAATGAACATGTCTAGGATTGGATTGTTGAGAAAGACTTGGTACTTAAGCAATCTTTATGACTTACCTCTCTTTTCTTGCAACCTTACCTGGTGTTCAGTTTTCATTCTTTACTTTTTTTTCACAATGAGAACATTGCTTCTTTTTAAAGGGGGCTAAGGCATTTCACATGAAATTTTAATAAGGCATTTCGCATTAATTTTAAAAGTATGTTTCAATCTTTTTACTTAAGTATGTTGAAATAAATGAATGTTGAAAAAGAATTTTTGTTCATACGTATGTTCAAATGCAAGCATGATTTCTGATTTTATCTAAGTTATTAGTATGTTATCTTGAGTGATGGAATGCTTGTATGATCTTTAGTCTTATGTAGTATTTGCCACGAAAATTTGATTTATTTAGAAATAGACATGTAAGAAGGTTTAAATCAGTAACTTTCTTGAGGCTAAATGCTAGGTGGTATAAGTATCTAATATGATATAGGCACACATTCCTCCTTTAATCGTGTAAAGCTCGAATTATTTGTCTCCTTTGTGTTGGGTTCCTGCATAGAAAATCAAATGCAAAAAAATTACTAAAAAAATTTACTTTTGTCCTACTATTACAAAATTAAGTTTAAAATCAATCGAGAATTAACACAAATCTTTTAAAAGAAAAATAAAAATTAAAAAATTGTTCAATCCTCCTCTGAATCACCGAGAGAATGAGAATGTCTCTTCTCAATAGGGGCTTTCCCTTTTCCTTTGACGTATGTTCGGTGAGAGCACCCACTCGTTGAAGGTGCATGGTGAGTTGGGCTTCGTATGACAAACCCTTTTGGTGTAGGAAATTGTGGCTAGAATGTCGCTTCATACTTATCCTCCGTCTTGTTATACTCTTAGACGACACTTTTCTCCTCGGGATCAACTCTCACGCCTTCCTCCACATATTGAGTCGATATCAATCCAAACATATTTGGAGGATAATTAGGTTCTGGCAACCCATTTATTCTCGCAAATTCCTAAAGCACAGGTCATGTTTCTTGCATCCCTCTAATCATGCCATCAAGTTTCACTTCTGTGCTTCCACTGGCTCCTTTTCCTACTTTTAACTATTTTTTCTTTTTTAACGAAGCTGGAACATCCATCTTTTCTTTCCTTCTTTGGTTCAATTCAATAATCTACTTTTGTTGAAGTTCAACGTATTGTGTATACAATGTATCTCCAGTTATGCTCCGTGTTGGCTTCATGAATTGTTCATTTTAACTCATGGGCACTCTTGCCCTTCTACATAACGCTATCACTAAATGAGGAAAGAAAAGTCATACTTTCTGGACTTGCACACATCGTTTCATTTCGCGAACAATCCAACGCCCTGCACAAATCTATTTTTTCTACAAGACGTCATATAACACAACATTTCAAAAAACATTAACATTAGAAATGTTTAATGCAGGTGAAATCCTAGTACCAAAGAATATCATCCAAATTTTGGCAACCGGGAACATGATTGCCTAATTTAAATTTGTTAGCATCTCCATATCTAATCTATAGTTCTAAACCTCCTACCTTGAGTCAAATACTTTGTGACCTACTCCATATCAATATTATTTAATCTATTTACGTCAATTTCATTAATATAATATTTTTCATAAAATGGGACTTCACAAAACTCACAAATATCACTAGGGTACAGCGGTACTTCTTTCCCTCAGACTGTGACAGAAGTCACATATACCCCTATCCCGTCTCACACTATCTGATGCTTAAGGGAGGCATAAAATTCATGGACTATAGGGACCACAGCATTTTCATTAGGGGTGAAACAGAATCGCTCACAATGATGATATTAAGCCAACGTCCAAATTTCTTTGCAAAAAAAAAAACCATAGAGAGTTTGAACCCTCATTCCTGAATCAATGGTTGTCCTTGTGACTCAAGAAAATATTTCTCAACATTCAAATAGTGGAATCGTATAGGGTCGAAAATGCGGGGTGTTTCTGGAACATGATTTCTCTTTGTCTTTCTAAGAGGCATATTATATGTAATATATCTAACAATGATATGAATAGTAATCAATAAAACAGTAGAAAAGGTTGAGAACACTTGAACCTCAACTTTTGTTGAACTTATGTGCACCTCCTCTTTATTTTGTCAATGACAACTCCTTTGAGTGCAGCTTCTTTTAATTTGGAATGAAGGATTGAGATTTAGGGTTTAAAAAGAATAAGATTAGGAGTTTAAAGGGTTTTGGAGAGGTTTTGGGAAGCGTTTAAGTGTTAGAACTAGATTAGGTTAAAAGGGTGTTTTAGTGTTAAAAGGGGATGTTTTTTAAGGTTAAAAATCGAGCATAATTCCATCGAGTTGCGTGGATGGGTCGGGTTGACCCTACAAAAAAAGTGCAACGATGCGAGACACAGGGATTTCATGTCACGACATCCTTAGCAAACTACTTATGTCCCGACATCAGGTTTCGATGTCGCAAAACACCTTGCAATTTTAAAATTCTAGGAAGTTGTCTTCTATGTAGTGACACAGGTTAGTAATGTCATGACATTGGGTTGATTTCTGAAATTCTTCATTTCAGCCATTGATGTTGTGACACAGAGTTATCTGTGTCGTGACGTTGCCTTTATTTCTCAAATTTCTAACCTTCAGAATGCTTTCTACTGTTTGTTAGACCAATCTTTAACCTACATAAACAACTAGGTTAGTGGAATATATAGTTAGTATAATTAGTAGTAATCAAACAATGGAAAGATGTTAGGTCTTGCTGTTGGACTTGTCCGTCAGCTCAGTCAACATGCTCTGATGGGCTCCCCGTCTACCTGTATTAGACCAACTCTTGTCGTGCCATTCTACTCGTCTACGATTGTTTCTTTCTCTAAACTTGAGTCTCCATCCTGCCTGGACGACCGATAGTTCTTTCTGCAGATAATAGCTATTAATTATTTGAGAAGCCACATAACCACTCAACCACTTTAGCCCGCGCTTAGCGGTCTTGCTTTGTAAGAAGGCTGGAAATTGTGGTTAATATTTATCACTTCTTATTTCTCTACTCATCTTATCGATCCGAAATAGCTTTTCATGTGTACTTGAGGTGATGATTGGCATGGATGTTGGTAAAGGGATTGGCAAGGAATTTTGCACTAAGTCTCTTCATGTGTTTACAGATAACTTCCTTGCATGGCTCTTGCAATGCCAAAACATTCAACGATGCCTGCAACTCAAGGCCTATGCTCATTAGTTACCCTACTTGATTGATCTTTGTTATATAATCATAGGTCTTGTATATATATATTTTTCCGATTCTATTCAGCATCTGGAAAAATCCTAGGCCGTCAAATCTCTAGGGTGTTTGGTTTAGGACTAAGGTCATGCAAAAGATAGTCAATTCAAGTTCGTCATCTAGGACTACTAGTATATTCTGCTCTAGGAATTCCTGAATTGACAGACACTCTTCCATGAGATCAGCCATAATTACCATTGTCTTTATTGGTTGGTCCGTGTTATACTGCTCTTGTGTTCCAGCGTTATTAGCATAACTCAAAATTGCTAAGACAATGAGTTCCATGATAAACTGAGTCTTTATCTTACTGTCCATTTCCTACACCAGCTCTAAGTCTTCTCTTTTCAAAGTTCTGTTTGATTCGTCTAAATATTTTCCTATCTACTGAAGTGGATAATAGTCTGGGATTTCTCCTTCTTCGCTAGCATCTATAATGATATTCTCTTGTCAACTCAATTTCAAACTTAGCACCTCTTGGTACCTTTCTAACGGCATATCATCGTGGTCATTATCATCTTAGGGCAAAATTGGGGTTTCTACTCGAAGTTGACTTAACTATAACCTACAAATTTCCAAATTATTCTTTTAAAGTGCAAAAATTAAAATCAATCTAGTGACAGTGCCTCTCAGGCAAAGGCGCCAACAATTTGACTACCTCCGGACATACTACTGTCCAGAGTGTGAATACAATAGTCACATATAGAAATACGAGGTGGTATCCGCAATTATACGGGTCGAGTAGTAATATATTTTTACAACAAAGTAGGTGAGTACTTTGAGGATCATACACATGGGACGCGAGTGCCAGATCAATTTTAACCTAAAGACTAAAATATCTATTTAGTACTTTAAATTAGTTATAGTACGAAAACAAAAAATAAATTATTTTTAGGGTTTTATAATAATAGTAATAAAAACAAAATAACATAAAAGATAAAATTCAAGAGATTAAAAAGGGAGAATAAATCAAATCTGATTATGGGTGATTAGTTCGCTTCAATAATCTCCATCAACTATCGTTTCAGGTTCTTTGTCAATCAACTAGTCGCTACCCTAGCAGGATCTTCTGATCTTCCACTATCATAACAAGTCAACTAGAACTACTTATCTTCTGACCTCATAGTTCAGACTAGTTTGCGGTTAAGGTGTTCACGGATGGGCAATACCAATTTTGGGTTAATTCCCACCTTGATAACTTCCCGGGGTTGTCAGGCCTAGGGTTTGTTTCACGTTCTTCCTTTCCCAAATAGCTGATCTGTTGAGTTATGCTACAAAACAGTTAACAGATCATACCTCCATTCGCTAATCCCTCATAGAACGATTAGTTCCTTATGCCTTCCATAGAAAAAATATAATTGACCTTAAGATAAAGCATGCTAATTAACTCAACAAGATAAGTAAACGAAACAGCTTGATTGTATTGAAATTAAGCATGAATCCATAGAGTTTGAATTCTTTCACAATTTAGATCTCTTGAAATATATAAGAACAACTGAAATAAATATAAAACCTTAAGAAAGAAAGAAAGAAAGCTAAACTAAATTTACAAGATAGAATCTAGGGTCCAAGAATGATGATCATAATAGGTGACAAATGAGCTTATTTATAGCTTTCAGGTGGTCATCGTCCTTAACCCTAGGTTAGCTTGCGTTCCCGAGCTTAAAGTTTGATTGTGCAGACCAAAACACCCTTACTTCGTGTGTTGTTTCAATCACAGAGCCGATGTCGCGACACACTAGGACCTGTCTAGCGACATAGCAATCAATATACTCCTCTTGAGCTATCTTTAGGTGTATGTCGTGACACATTCAGTCTGTGTCGCAACATCGAAGGTAGGCTTGAGTTTTTTCCATTCTGTTCCATATGTTGCAACATTGAGTCATCCATGCTGCGACATAGCGACCAATATCTATTTAGTGCACCTTCTAATGGTCTCCTACACACTCACAAAGTGTGTTAGCTCACCCTTAGACCTCATTTGGCCCCTAAGATCAATAACAGACTCAATTTGCAAATTTATTGAATGTAAATAAAACTATGAAAATTTAACTAAACATAACAAAAATGCTTGTATTCAAGCTCCTTAAATGTAAAAACTAGTTTAATCTACTACACCGAATTACGACAGATCAATCATAAATCTTCATAATTTCTTAAATGAACCATACATAATGATTCCCTTCGTATCCTCCCAGTCCCCTCCTTATTTTGACACATAGTGTTCCCCTACAAGACCGGGTTTTTACCAATCACGGTTTGCATCTATGTGTCATACTGGAGGCGAACAATTCGTCCTGGATCTTCAATATAAATGTACATATCATCCCATGATACTTCCTCACACCAGTCTAGATACGGAGCATATGCACCAAGGAAGGAGTCCTCATACTTTATAGATATATCAGGCCTTTAAGTCTTTTTTTCGTGTTTAACCATGCATGTAACTGACTCTTGAAACATAATTCTTTTGACATGAACACCCGTGACAAGAAACAAAGCCACTTACCTTGCTGAACGATGGAAGTTGTGAATCAAAACAATGAAAACTATAACTCTAGGTACAAAAGAACTCACCAAAATGCTTTACTCTAGAGTTTTATGTACTGTACTAGTTTCTTGCCTTTTGTACTAGGGCCTTCTCTCGTGCCTTTAGCTAAACAATAAAACAACTTTTTTAATCATCAAAACGTACCAAAATGCTATGACACAACAAGAATCTTTAGACATGCAAACAATTTTGGGTAGAAGATTCTTTCATACCCGGTATTCAAAATATACTACCACCTATCTTATCTTAGCACTTATCTATCTATCTGGTAAAACTTAAAAAAAAATTATGAATTTACCAGTAGACAACTATTGTAGAAGCTCTCCTAATCTCTCACAATGAACACCTTCGTTAGCAAGGAAGAACTCTCTTGGTTTCTTTGATGATAACAAGGTCTAGTGGAGAAGATGATTCAGAGATGTTCTCTTCACCACTATTTTATCCCTTTTATAGCTAACTCATAGCCAAAACTTAATCAGAACTATCTCCAATCATTTCTAGCTTTTCCATGCTTCCACTAATTAAACACATCCTTCGAGGCCCTCAAAGTGTCCTAATTACCAATACATTGCCTCCAATAGGACGTTAAATGAGTTAAACGTGTTCCATAAGCTATTTTACTTACTCTAGCCACTACGTCAAAACACGGGTGGTGATTTCATTAGCAAAAATGTTCGCCAAATAAGGTCCGCACCATAACCTCTACCTTTCCATTACTCAATAATATATCTAGCCGTATTAGCAGATTTCTATAAAGTACTTTGCCATACAGTCACCAACCTTTATTGGGGTAAGTCCAGCAACTTAAGCTCCTTTACTGGCATAGTCTTACCAATCCAACCCTGTTCAACAAATTAGGGTGTTACATCTAGACACGATTCTAAGCTCGATTTAGTTTAAGAATCGTCTAAACCTATAGCTCTAATACCACTAATTGTAACAGACAAATACGAAACAATTACATACAAATTATAGTTCAAAATTTCAATTCAATATCAATTTACCACATATGATCAAGTATAACATGCAATACAATTAATTTCGTGTTTAAATCAAGCTTATGATAGCTTTAAATTAATTGGGTATCAATCAAGGATCAATTTGAAATAATTATAGAAAAACTAAGAAAATTTTGTAATCAGAGTTCACACGGCCATGGCCCTTGACCATGTAAAAGGCTAAGACCGTGTGAGGATGGGACAAATGGCCATGTGGGCAAACCATGTAACAGACTAAGGTCGTGTGAAGCTAGAGTCATACGGTCGTGCAAACAAACTGTGTAACTCACTGAAGTCGTGTGGGTAAAAATTGTAATTTCTCAAAAGTTGTCACACGATCGTGTCGCAGGGCCGTGTAATAGGCTATGGCCATGTGTAATTTGTACATGCATAATTTCAATTGGTCACACGCGTGTGTCCAGCACATGTAACAACCTAATTTAGTGTCTTGGAACCGTGTGTGGCACACGATCGCATGGCACCATAAGTGACCTACAAGTCTCAAAAGTAAACCTAAACCTTTCTTCATACACAAGGATGATATAAAGCATAAAAGACCTTCATAAAAACCTGCATATGATTCACTAAAATATGAACCAAAATACCACATTCAAACCATACAAATATGCCTCATAAGGCACCTCAACATAATCAGCCTAGCATACATCATTTAACCATTTAAAACATCTTGAAATAACTCAATATCAACCACAAAAACATGCACCAAAACTTATCAAATCATTTCAAGTTCAACATAAGCATACCATCCATTTCTTTCACAACCAATTACTAATCAAACTTATCTCATAGCCTAATACCTAATAACCTTTTAAACCATTAAGTATACATACCAAACTACTCACAAAATATCATTTACATGACCATTACCATCACACATATATCCATATACACTTCTGGTATTCAAATTTCAAACTCATTCAAAATATATCATTAGCACAAACATAAGACTCCCTAGGTACATGCCATTAATAGCTAGAACATCATGAACACTTGGAGTTCAGGATTGCCACTAGATGTTGATGTGACAGTAGAACCAAAATGAACCTAACCTGCACATGAAAAACAAAATCATACAATGAGTATAACTCAATGGTATTTCTATAATCTGAACATTAAAACCTAACATAAGTCATTTAAAATGCATAAGTTAAGAATAAATGATGATATACAATTAACATGTCAATTATATCATTTCTCACATTATTTGAACAAATCTAACACAATTTACTAAAATTAAGACATGGCAAATCCACTACATATATTATTTGGTATGTCAATTCATAAGGTTACACATTTCATCCCAATCTCCAAATTCACGTATTCAATGCACATAACTATCAATGTTTCAACTCATTTCACAAATGAATATTCCATTTCACATTTCACTTCCATTTCTTATCCATTTGCCATTGTAATATCAAATATCACATCTCATATAGATTTTTCAATCTAACGGATTGGAGGACTTATTCATCAACATCAATTCAATTATGAATATTTTGTTTTTACCATTTATCTTCCTATTAACCTGACTCGGACTCAAACGGATATATGAATCCAACCAACACACTAGTTTGGGACCCAGTGCCTCATCGGATAAACTTGAAGTAAATTGTTGCATCCAATGCTCATCAATAAGTTTCACACTCAATGTCTCATCAGTATAAACTAAGCAATTTGGCACCCAGTGCCTCAACAACTCGTAGTCAAAGTAATCCTACACTCTTTCTATCCTATGGCATGCCAACTATATCCGACTCTGCCCGAACAATTAATAGGGTATTCTTTACTCATTTCATTATTAACCAATATCTCAATTCACATAAATTTTCATCATGAATTCATTTTTCCATACATAAGGCAGCATACATCATCTCAATATGTATTCAATTTTACATTTAGATAAACATACACATTTTTCACATATATTCAATTTAGTCCTCATGAACGTTATTCAATTCAAAACAATCCAATACATCACATTACAACAAAGTTTCTCGCCTTATGTTCTTACCATGCACAAACAAGTCAATATGCAACAGTTACAACGTAGTTTAGATTATAGAAACATAAACCGTAAACTCCAAGCTATTCGTCGACAACTTTTTCTTTTCCTTTCTTTTTCGAGGAATCTAAGTCGACGTTAGCTACGGATTAAGACAAACATAATATTTCATCAATACTCAAGCAATTTTACTTTCAATTAAAAATTTACTTAGCTTTTGCATTGTATTCAATTTAGACCTTAAATCAGGACTAACATAATTTTCAATTCTAGCCTAAATTTTTCATGCTGATTTCATGCTAATCCTAGTTGAACCTCCTATTTCTTAATTCCACCACAAAATTCAAAATTTGTGCATTTTATTCCCTATTGAACAAAACCATCAATTGACTTTACAATTTTGTCATTTTTCAACTCTAAACTTAAAATCTATCAAATTGACACATAAAGCTTCAACTATTCAAGAATGGTAACATCCTCAATCTTTAATAGTACTGAAAATACTACATGGGTCAGCTAGCTCAAGCTCTCGGGGTTCCAAAAACATAAAAATTACAAGAAAAGGACTAAATTGCACTAACCAATTAAAGATTGAAAATTTTGAGCCTTAAAGTCGAATACTCTTCTCTTATTCTTCCCCTAGGCTCGGTTTGCATGAAATGAAGGTGAGAAAATGTTTCTTTCCTCACACACTTTCCACTTTTATGTTTTTTTATCTTTTAATTTATTTTTACAATTTTATTTTATTAAAAGTTATAACATTTTCCCATAAAAACATAAGGAAATCGTCAACTTAATTATTTTGAATGGTATTATTTCCATTTTAATCCTTAAGTCTAGTTCTATTAAACAATCTTACTAGAAATTACACTTTTAATATTTTTACACTTTAGCCTCTCTACATTAGATAATCACTAATTTGATAAAATTACCTGACTAAAATTTAATTTACTTATAATATAACCCCATAAATATTTAATAAAAATATTTACGGGTTCGCACTACAGATGGATTCCTGAATCACACTTGTCGACACCACAGACTTTCGGGTCGTTAAACATTCCATCAAAATAAATCCTATAAAAAGGTCACAAGACAATGGTTATCGAATATATAGAATTTAACAACCAAGATCAACTATACATATAAGGGAATAACAAGCAAAAATTGAAGTCTAGATTGAACCGATTTATAACAAAGAACATGAGAAACTGAAATATCGTGAGAACCAAATAGAGAACTAAGGAGAAACAAAAAATATACAATTTTCTAGAATGAAACCTCCCAAGTTCTCGGCAATTCGCACCAAAATCTCTAACATATGTATTTCAAAAATCATGTACCAAATAAAGTTAAGGGTTCCAAAAAATATTTCCAAATGTTGGTTCAACAATAAATCCCCTATGTCAAGTTTGAATACAACGTAAGAGTGATGCTCTACATTCAGTATCTTTCTTACTCTATAGGTGATAAGGCAAGTGTAACAACCCATTTTTTAATGGTGTCGATGACAGTAGTTTTGGGACCATAATTTTGATTAGTGATGTAACACCCGTTAGTCCATCAGGAGAATATGGCGTATAACATTTAGCCAGGCAGACCGCTCAATGGACTAAGGCGTTACCTAAGGATTTAAAATTTTTATCATAACTTAAATTTTTTTAGTAAAAAAAATTATGAAGCTTTCCCTTTTAATTAAAAGACATTATTTGTCTTTCATTTTGTACATCCTTAAAGAAAATAATAGGAATCATAACAGAAAAATTTATTATCCAACCATTGTCTACCTATGGCGTATACATATAAATGATAAGTTGATAAACAACAAATAAAGGGAATAAGGCGTACACTTTCAGGGAAGAGGGCAATTCATTTCAAAACAAAAATAGTGCAAACGACGGGAATAATTACGTAAGTTGAGTACAAAATAAATCTATATGCCACCCACCAAAATAGCCATGCATGATACAAAAGTAAACAAGTGGCTCACTCGCAAGTTCAGCTCTGGTGTAGTCCCCTTCAACTGATTCTTCTACTATCAAAATGCTTGAGAAGGAAAAATAATGGGGTAAGTTCGTTTGAACTTAGTGAGTTCCAAAATAGATACAAGTAACTTACAAGAATGTCGATAATCAATAAGAATCAATACTCGCAAGAAAGAAAAAAAAAGGCTTTTTCGTGAGACTCTATCTTACAGACACAATACACCAATTTAAACATAACTCGTACAGTACATGGGCGGTCACTATCTACCAACTTAAACATACCCCTCACAATCATCCATGATTACAAGTAACCCCTCTTTACGCCACGCTTGGACCCATATTTCAAAAATCAGAATAACATATCAGTCATATTCATATTCCTTCCATAACTCCTCGCATCACTCTTGTTAAGTTAAGCACATGTTCTCGTGATCTGCCAGTCGAGTTTGCAATATAACAACCCTACCGGAGGCATCACAAACTAATCTCATTTTCACATGTTCACATTCACATATTATGTGGCACTGGGCTCGTGCAACAAGAAAGGTGTTTTTACATCAATAATGGTCATACTCAGACACGTCTAAACACAACACATCGACCCATTTATAGTAGAGACAACTTATAGCGCACAAACTACATCTCATGGAAGTTTCATAACTCAAATATAGTATGAAGGAACTCACCAGCAACCTCCAGAATAGAATATAATCTACTGGTCTTTTGCCTCGATTACTCGAACCTTCACTAGCTTCTTGAGCTAAATAAAAAACAATTATAATAACTAGATCATTTATCCACTAAAATTTAACATGCATGTATGAATCGGTTGCATGCAACCCATAATTAGAAAGTCTCTTTCCCTTCAAACAAGTTCTAAAAACCTATACGTGCAAAAACACAAATCCCCATTGATATCAACCTAAGGGCTTTCCATAAATTAACAGTAAGTTAGTACTTAACAATGGAGTCTTGACTAGCTACTGGAAAGCTTCCTTATCTTCTCTAATAAAGAACAAAGAACTTAAGAGCTTACTCACAACGTGCTAGCAAGGAATGAAGAAGAAAATTGATTCCCTACCTATAATCATGACTATTATAGACAATTGTTTCTACCATACATAACTACTACCACTAATCAGCTTAGTAGGTTGTCAAACATTGCTTGTATAATAAAACAAGCCAATTAAAAAAGTCATTTAGCTACCTAAACAAATCAAATTGTCATCTATAGTACTCTAGTTCAATTCCAACTAGGTTTCAACTAACCTCTGACAATACTCACTAAGCCATCGTTTTCATGCTAAAACACGGAAAACAAGTCTATCGGTATGTGAACTAAAACTAACAACTTTGCCCAAAGTATTTGGGGTTGGAAGATTGTCCCACAGAAGAGTCTGCAAAATGGCAAATTCTAGCAAGGCGTTCTTGATTTGGGCGTACTGTCGAATCCACACAATACGCCACCTAAGCATTTAATGGACAAATCACCAGTTTATCCCTTTTTTCTACCATTGGCTTAATAGACTATAAACCAAACAGTATATCAATACAATTTACGCCGGTATATCAATACAAATCTCCCGCACATAGAAAAGTTCAACCTTGAAATTCTTACCTGTAAATAGCTAAGGATATTGCTCCTTTATTAAACTCTCTCTCTCCCAAGTGGCTTCCTCCGTATTGTTGTTCTTCTACAATACTTTTACTAGTGGAATTCTTTTATTTCTCAATTGTTTCACTTATCTTGCCAAAATATAGATAGGCTCTTCTTCATAAGATAAGTAGGGTTCCACCTACAGTGCTTCTACTTGCACCACATGATATAGATTCGATCGATATCTCCTCAGCATGGATATGTGAAACACATTATGAATCTTTGATAGTTCCAGAGGTAGTGCCAATTTATCCGCCACTGGACCAACTCACTCCAGAACTTCGTGCGGTCCTATGAAATGCAGGCTCAACTTCCCTTTTAGTGCAAACCTTATAACCTTTATCTAGAAAGAAACTTTCAAAAATACCCTGTCTCCTACTTCAGACGAAATATCTTTCATTTTCTTATTAGCGTAAGCCTTCTGTCAATCTTGATCGTCCTTTAAATGGGTTCGAATGATTGAAAGTTTCTTTTTCATTTCCTGTAACAAGTGATGACCAATTATTTTTCTCTCACTAAGTTCCAACCAATAGGTGGGTGATGTGCACCTTCTTCCATATAATGCTTCGAAAGGTGACATTCTCAAATTGGCATGATGACTGTTGTTGTATGCAAACTCTGACAAAAGAGGGTATTTATTCCAACTCAATCCAAAATCTATTACACAAGTTTTAAGCATGTCTTCAAGAACTTGAATTACTCTTTCTAATTGCCTATTTGTTTGAGTATGGAAGGCAGTACTAAACCGTAACTTGGTTCTTAAAGATTCTTACAATTGTTTCTAAAATCTCAACGTGAATCTTGGATCTCGATCTGACACTATGGATGTTGGTATATCATGCTAGTGTACTATTTCAAATAACTAGAGTTCTGCCAATTTTTCCAACAAATAGTTTGTGTGTACTAGTAGGAAATGGGGTGACTTAGTAATTTGATCTACAATCACCCAGACTGCATTCTTTTTAGTATCATTAAGAGCAAAAATTGAATTAGAATCCATGGTTGTCTTGTCCCACTTCCACTCGAGAATTTCTAGACGATACAACTTCCTTGAGGGGACTTAATGTTCTATCTTTACTTGCTGACATGTAATACAACTTGAAACATACTCTGATATCTCCTTCTTCATTTCAGGCCACCAATACAAACTTCTTAAATCATGATACATCTTAATGCTTCCTAGATGAAGTAAGAAGAACCCTAGTGAGCCTCCTTTAACAATTCTTGCCTCAAATATTTTCCTGATAGCACATATATTCTTCCTATAAATCAAAGTTCACCATCTTTTCCCAGACTGAAGTTCGTTGCTTCGCAAGATGCCACTACCTCTTATACTCACCACACTTTACATCCTTTGATTGTTCTTCTAGAATCTAAGAAAGAAACATAGGTCAAACGGTCAATTCTACAATAAGTAATCCAGCATCTGGCAAGTAAACATTCACTCAAAAAGATTTCAAAGCTGCCACAATTTTCCTGCTTAAAGCATCCGCCACTACATTGGCATTTCTAAGAAGGTACTCCATTTTCAGGTTGCAATCTTTCAGTAGTTGCATCCAACAACATTGGCGTAGATTGAAATCCTTCTACGTCATCAGGTACTTTAAGCTCTTATGGTCTGAAAACATGCGACACTTCTCCCCATAGAGATAGTGTATCCATATTTTTAATGTTAGAATCACAACTGCTATTTTCAAGTCATGTGTTTGACAGTTCTTCTCATGCGACTTAAACTAGAGAGATGCATACCTCACAACCTTCCCTCTTTGCATGAGCACACATCCCAACCCATTAGGGATGCGTTAGCAAACACAGTGTACTCCATGCAAGACTCCGACTAGGTTAAAATTAAGGTTTTTGTTAGAACTGCTTTCAGCTTGTCAAAACTCCAATGACACGCCTCTGTTCAAACGAATTTTTCTTTCTTTATTCACAATCATGTGAGAGTTTTCACCAACATGACGAACCCTTTTACAAATCACCTATAGTAACCTACCAAACCCAAGAAACTACGCACCTTAGTGACATTTCTTGGCGGATTTCAATCGAGCATAGTTTTGATTTTATCAAGGTCTATTGGATCTGGTGCCCTAAGTGTAGTATTTTTGTCTAAGTATACTTGTAATATTTTCATCTCTCAAGTCCAATTGTGGAGATGCCTTGTCCTGGCTATCGGAGCGGATGACTTCAAGAAGATAAAGACATAAATGTGACTGACTGCATTGACAGTACATTGGATAGGACCCAAGTAGAATAGATCCTAAATCTATTTATGGATATATTCACTTGTGACATTCATATGTCACATACCTAAATCCTGAGTGGATGGTGGACTATGTATGCGTGACTCGTACACTTTGATGTAAGTAAAAGTCTGAGTTTAAATATATAAGGAACCGAGAACTGGTGCGTTGCCTGTACGACTTCTGTAGTATATAAAATCATTCCCAATAGTGGAATTCATAGCCCAAAACATGGGTAAATGATATCCTCTAATTGGCATTACATGGTGATGTGAACCCGTGCTCGAAGTTGATTATGAGTTACGTATATTCTCGATCGTAAATTGAGAAGTGTCATAATTGAAGGCTTTAATTTGAATGTGTTCAATATGTTCGGTTGGCAAAGAAGATGTGAATGGATAATTTGGTTAAGTTGTGATTCGAAAGGTAAGGTTGAAGGACGAACCAATTTTGTAGGTGAAAATTGACCCGGTTCGTATGTCAACACTTAGTAATGCAGCAGATGAAGATAGCAAACTGAGACCCTCTATCTAATGAGATAGGAACCTACAGTATATGGGTGAATGCCACACTTACTAGAAGTGATAAGTTCGAAAAGAATTGGTTTGACGCCACTAAACGGAGCTAGATAAGTCAATCGAGTCTCAAATGAACAAAAGGAGTTGAATAACTCACAATTTGCTTAAGTTTCATATAGGTGCAAAAAGTTCTGAATACAAGATTTGAATCATCTATTAATAGGCTATTACAAAGCTAGCTGAATGGACAAGTTCATGTCAGCTAAGTTGAGCTAGTAGCCAATTGATTGAGCTTTAATTTTATGAGTGTTTCTACTCTTTGAAGATGCCCCCAGCCATGGCCATTGCCATCCCTGAATAGTCAGCTGAAATGATTCAATGATTTACTTTAATAGTCAACTGCCAATTGCTATCCACGAACAGACTTGGTTTTTGTCATTTGATGTTCCCGAACAGCCAATGTGAATAGACATAATGGTTGAGCTGTGGGAGCATTGCATTCAATCAGCCAAGTGATTAAAGCTTGAAATAATCCTTCCTTGAAGCTGTCGAATTCATGCACAACAATGGTGGCAACCGAATAGTCAGCAATGTGAACACCTGGAAAGGAATAGACTTAAATGTGAACACCAGTTGTTGAAGAGTTGGCTGTGCAGCAAAGGGCTTAGTTCAATGTCCATCCATGCTCTTACCGAACAGGCACCTAGGAGAGTGCATGGATAAGCTTCAGGTGCATGAATATTATTTTGCAATGTCTCCCAATTAAATAACTCCAATGAACCTGAACATGCATGAATGTTCAGCCAAATTTAAGACAACATGAATGTTCAGTCGAACCTTCAGATAACCTGTAGAAAACATAATAAAAACTTGATTAAACACACAATTAAAGATGTAATGACTAATAAACATTTAATAAATCTGACTTCTTAACATGAATTAATTCTGTCCAAACAAGAACATATTTAATAGGTCAGAAATAAACATGTATGAATGCCGTCCTAATTAAAACAAGTAATAAAGCTATACAAACATAGGACAAAATTAATAAGCTTAAAGCATATTAAATATGTTCAAATTAGGACATATTTAAAACCATGACAAAATTATGAACCTTAACTAATTTAGTTAACTAATTAACTAGTTAGGACCAATTGACTCTTTTATTCCAGCAATTAAACTTTAAGCTAAAGCTAACTAAAATTGAGCTAGAATTGAGCTGGAAGTAGGTTGCATGGCATGCTTGAATCGTAATTCCATGTTTGCTCAATAATTCCAGCAACCAACTTAACAATCTGAAAAATTAAAACTTCATTTTGTACTTGGGCCCCTCGTGCTTGGGCCAATTCTGATGTCGTCGAATTGTGTCGTGACATGATGCGGACGAGATCACATCATACCCTTCCTCTTGAAAATGATTTGTCCTCAAATTGGGCCATTTGCTTGCAAAAAATCTTTTAAGATCGCGAGCCCCTTTGTTTACAGACCTGACAAAGTCACTTCTGAAAATGTGAGAATCACAAAGGGTTCGAAAAGAAAGAAGGTTATTTGCATTCCCTCCCTCTTTAGATGGACACCATTTCCAATTGTCACCTACATAAAATTGAAACAAATTAGTGACATTATAAGTTATAGGCACAAAATATCTTTTCGATATCCTATTCAAGAATGGAACGCATAAACCAATGCAAGAATAAAGGTTATGAGTTGGCCTTACCTTTTCAGAATGAATCAAAAACTTTACTGATGGTAACAAATCGGAATCACAAAGCATTCGAAAGTAATAATTTTGGAAAACAAAATTCCAAAGATCAAATCCCTTGAACAATAATATAGAACAATAATCTCCGAGATAAAAAACAAAGCTCTCTCTTACCTTTTCAATCTAACATGAAAATTTCATAGCTGGTTAAAAAAGAAGCATATAGTAATTGATAGTTATAATCATGCAATTTATGCTTAAATCCTTTCAACCGCAATGTAGAATAATAATTTCAGGAATCGAAGAGTTGATTTTGACTTCATTCATCATCAGAGTTCACACACTTTGTTTTCGAAAATAATGTTAAATCACGGAGCAAATGAAAAGGGCCAACATGTTTATACAAGATAGAACTATGATGCTCACCTTCTCGTAATAACAACTTAGGAAAACATGCTCCGGGTTTAAACACATGGTTCTAAGTGCTTGTTTTTGAATGCAATGAAAAATTCTCGTTCAGTAACCATTCAAAAATGTTAAACAAATAATATTTAGGCACATGTATGTACAAACAATCAATACTTTCAAAATTTCCTCGAATAGACAATGATATCTGCAAAATTTGCTTACATGAAATCAAAAAACTCTCATGGCATCCAAAATTGAATAAATTAAAGTCTTCTTGTGTCAATTGTAAATCACATACGACAATCAAATTCAAAACAGATTCAGAAACAAGGCTCAAGTTATCTTGCAGTTTAACACATATCAAATGATGAAAGAAATTCCTCAAGTCACTTTTCAAATCAAATTCGACAACTCCAATCAATGTATAACAACAAAACAAGTTTTTGCAAAGAAATTTTTTAAGATTAACAATATGAACAGGTTTGGCAACGAGAATTAAAGAGTTCCACTCTGATTGGTTTTCAATAAGTTCCTTGCCTTTCTTACCTTTGGAAATGTCAAAAACATTTGGACTCTCCATCTTACCCTATTCAATCAAGTGAAATTGTCGTTCGACGGGCAGGTAATGAAGTTGGGACTTGTTAATGGTTGAAGCTTTACAAACCTGAAATGAAGAAAGATTAAAAGGCAGATTCGAATATCGGTTAGCAAAAATATTCCCCCTTGTGGTTGAACATTTTCTTCACTCGTTTCTTTTTCTGGCTCTTTCTCTTTTTCCTGTAGATTAGTGACAACATGGTGTGGGCGGTGTGGTTTCCTAGAGAGTGATCCAAGGAAGATTGGTTATTCTTCGTAGGTGCTCTATTATTTTTATTCGTATTGGGGAGACAAGCAATATGGTAGAATTATTATGGCTATGTTGAGTTCTAAACATTTTGGTTTGGTTTATAAGGTCTTCATGTTATTATTATGCTAGAATAATAAACATTGATGTTGGCATGACGATTCTTGTTTAGATGATTTGACATTTTAGAATGATGAATTTAGTTGTTGACTAATGAAACAAATAAAGTACTTGAAGCATGTTACTTAAGGACTATAACAATTGCATTATTTGCTCTTTTATGCTGCATTTTTAGCTTCAGTAGTAGAGGTATCAATAGTTGGCTTTGAAAATCGATACCTTTGTGAATTAAAACGAATAGGAAAACAAAATAGGGATTTGGTATTCATACCTTATCTCGAGTATCGATACTTGGGACTAAAGGATCGATAATTTTTAGGAAGTACCGATAACTTTCAACAAATGAGAATTTGGTCGAGAAATAGTATGCTCATTTGGTTTCACTATTCTAAGTGGTATTGATACCACTGAAAGAAAGTATCGATACCTTAGAAAATTTTTATGAAAGTTTGCTAATTAGCCCTTATGCATGATTCTAACTGTATGTATGACTGATTAACGAATGGTTTGCATGTAACAATGCTAATTAACTATTTGGACAACTTAAAACTAATACGGGTTAACAAAACTTAAAACTATTTAACTTCTTATTTGATTTACATGAGACGAGATGGTGGTGTGGCATCCCGTATTTGGGCTTGGCAACCAGGACGTGTAGAGTGAACATCTTCTGCACCTACTGTGCCTCTGCGTAGAGTGAACATACCTGATGAGGGTGTAGGCCTTCTGATGGAAGCCAAGATAGGAGCATTTCAACAGATTGATGGTGTTAACCCTGCACCTGCACGTGCCAATTCTACATCGGTTAATCGAGGTTTTTCGCTTGAACGTCTTCGGGTGTTGAGTGGTAAAGGGTTTTCTAGAGTGAAAGGTACTGATCCAACCATAGCTAAGTACTGGCTGGAGGGAGTTGAAAGGATCCTCGAGCAGATGTCCTGTTCTGATGAGGAAAAGTTGGGTTGTGTTATGTCCTTACTCGACAGTGAGGCTCATCGTTCGTGGAACATAGTTAGGAGAGGTATTGTTGCTGATAGATTAACTTGGAGTTATTTTCTTGAGGTTTTTAAGAGGAATTATATGGGCGAGCAGTATATGGAGGCTCGTAAGCGTGAATTTTTAGACCAAATTCAAGGTGATTTATCTATGGCTAATTATGAGGTTAAGTTTGTGCGGCGTAGCCAGTATGCACCTGAGATGATTCTTTCCAAAAGAGACCATTGTAAGAGGTTCTATTTTGGGCTAAACTATGAGATTCGGGTTTATTTGGTAGCTTAGCCTATAGAGATGTTTGATGAGTTAGTTGAGAAAGCTAAGGCTATTGAGGAGACCTTAGCTGAGTCGTTTCGTTCTGTGGTTACTGATTCTGGCAAGAGAGCTTCTGATAGTGCATCAGGTTAATCGTCTAAGAGAGGGCGTGATAGTCATGTTTCTGGTAGAGGCGCGAGACATGAGACTCGACCGAGTTAACCTAACTAGCAGAGTAGTACTGTGGTTAGTGCTAGTGGTTCAGCAGGTAGTTCTGGATGGCCGCTTTGTGTGCACTGTGACTGTAGGCATTCTAGAGAGTGTCATAAGTTGACTGGTAGATGTTTTAAATATGGTTCGAAAGAACATTTTCTAAGGGATTGTCCACTTAGGGTTAAGGTTTCACAGACTCAGAGTTCGGCACCGATTACTGTGCCTGCTTAAGGCCGAGGTCGGGGTAGAGGTAATGGGAGACTGGTTGGGTACGGATTATTGCTCATAAGGTTGCTACACAGGTTGAGTCTAGAGGTCCAGCTCGAGTTTATGCTATTAGGGAGCCAGAGGATCAAGATCCAACTGATGTTATCATAAGTACTTTTACTTTGCAGTCTACTCCATTGTTTTCTTTAGTTGACTCTGAATCAATCCATTCGTATATCTTGAGTGAATTGGCATGTAAGTTAGAGGTTCTTGTTGAGACTTTTGGTTTAGGTATGACTGTTATTAGCTCCATTGGTGACAGTGTGGTAGTGAATAAAGTTTATTGTAGATGTCATTTTATGATTCAAGGACATGTTTTCTCTGTTGATCTTATGGAATTGCCATTTTACGGATTTGATGTGATAGTTGGTATGGATTGGTTAATTGAACATAAGGCTAAGGTAGATTTTGAGACTAAGTGGATTACTTTGAGGAATAGTGTTGGGATGCAAATAGTTGTAGTGGGTGAAAGACCAGGTTTTATGTCTAACATGGCTTCGACAATGAAGGCTGAAAGGATGATGGGAAAAGGCTGTGAGGCTTACTTAGCGTCTATGATGAATTCAGTTAGTAAAGAGTTAAATGTTCAGGATATTCGCACTGTTAGAGATTTTCCTGACGTGTTTTCAGAAGAGTTACAGGGTTTGCTATCGAATCGGGAAGTGGAGTTTGGAATTGAGTTTTATCCTAATACTACAGCAGTGTCCATTGTGCCATATCATATGGCACCAACAGAGCTCAATGAGTTAAAGATTCAGTTGCAAGAGTTGTTGGATAGAGGGTTTATTCGACCGAGTCTATCTCCGTAAGATGCACCGATTTTGTTTGTAAAGAAGAATGATGGTACAATGAGGATGTGTATTGATTATAGACAGAAGAACAAGTTGACAATTAAGAATAAGTATCCTTTCCTCTAATTGATGATTTTTTTGATCAGTTATGAGGTACAAAGGTGTTCTCGAAGATTAATCTTAGATCTGGGTATTATCAGTTAAAGGTGAAAGAGTCTGACGTGTTGAAAACTACTTTTAGGACTCGATATAGACGTTATGAATTCTTGGTGATGCTATTTGGATTGACTAATGCTCTTTCTGCGTTCATGAATATGATGAATCGTGTGTTTCATTCGAACTTGGACCAGTTTCTAGTTGTTTTCATAGATGATATCTTGGTGTATTCTCGTTCTGATGAGGGTCATGACGAGCACCTAAGGGTTGTTCTGCAGATTCTGCAGGATAAGCAGTTGTATATGAAGTTGAGTAAGTGTGAATTCTGGCTTAAGGAAGTGGTATTCTTAGGTCATGTAGTTTTAGCAGAAGGGATTCGAGTGGATCCTGAAAAGATAGAGGCAATTTTGGAATGAAAGCCACCTAGGAGTGTTACCGAAGTTAAGAGTTTCTTGGGTTTAACTGGTTATTATCATAGGTTCATTGAAGTGTTTTCTCTCTATGTTGCACCCTTAACAAAACTACTTCAGAAGAGTGTGGTGTTTGAATGGACTGAAGAAAGGCAAAAGAGTTTTGATCAGCTTAAGGCAGTGTTGACGAAGGTACCTGTGTTAGTTCAACCAGAGCCAGGAAAAGATTTTGTAGTTTATAGTGATGCTTTGTATTCGGGACTTGGTTGTGTCTTGATACAATAAGGTAAAGTTCTAGCTTATGCTTCAAGGCAGTTGAAGACGCACAAACAGAACTATCTTACTCATGATTTGGAGCTAGCTGTTGTGGTTTTTGCACTAAAGTTTTGGTGACATTATTTGTATGGAGAACAGTGTGTTATCTACACTAATCATAAAAGTCTTAAGTACCTCATCACCCAAAAGGAGTTGAATTTAAGGCAAATGCATTGGGTTGAGTTGTTAAAGGATTATAACTGTGTAATAGAGTATCATCCTGACAAGGCGAACATTGTTGTTTATGCTTTAAATAGGAAGTCGAGGATGGAGTTGAGAGCTATGTTTGCGCGCTTGAGTTTACCTAGTGATGGTGGTTTGTGTGCTGAACTTCAAGTGAGGCCGATTTTGTCGTAGCAGATTAAGGAAAAACAACCATTAGATAGAGATTTATTGAAGAGGATTCGATAGGTTGAACAAGGTATTAAGGGAGACTTTGATGTTGAAAGTGATGGCATCTTGAATTTCTGAAGTAGGTTGTGTGTGCCAGAAGATGTGGATTTAAGACAAGCGAACCTTACTGAAGTGCATAGTATCCCTTATGCTATGCATCCCGATAGAGTTAAAATGTATCATGATCTTTGTGAGATTTATTGGTGGCTTGGATTGAAGTGTGACGTTACGAATTTTGTGGCTCGATGTTTGGTTTGTCAAAAGGTGAAAGCTGAACATCAATTTCCTTCGGGGTTATTGCAACCTATTGTGATTCTTGAATGGAAGTGGGAAAGAATTACTATGGATTTTGTTTCGCGTTTGCCATTGATTTCTTGGAGGGAAGATCCGGTATGGGTTCTAGTTAATCAGTTTTTGAAGAGTGCAAATTTCTTAGCAATGCGAACCAATTATTCATTGCAAAAGTTGGGAGAGTTATATATTGCTTAGATTGTTCATCTTCATGGGGTTCCAGTTTCAATTATCTCTGATAGGGATTCGAGGTTTACTTCAAGGCTTTGGAAGAATTCGCAAGAAGCTTTAAGATCGAAGTTTAATTTTAGTACGGCTTATCATCCTCAAACAAATAGTCAGTCTAAAAGGGTAATACAAGTTTTCGAAGATATGTTGTGAAGCTATGTGATCGAGTTTAGTGGTAGTTGGGAGTGATATCTGCCCTTAGCAGAGTTCGCTTCCAACAACAATTTCCAAGCGAGTATTTGTATGGCACCGTTTGAGGCATTGTATGGTAGGAAGTGTAGAACTCCTTTGCGTTGGAAAAAATTAGATGAGGAGATTTATTAGGCCAGATTTAGTTTGTGAGACCGAAGAGAAGGTAAAACTAATTTGTGATCGTTTGAAAGTAGCGTCTGACAGGCAAAAATCTTGTGCGAATTTGAAGCGTCAAAATATCGAGTTTCAAGTTGGCGATAAGGTCGTGGAAGAAATTTTTGAGATTTGGTAGAAAGGGTAAATTGAGTCCGAGATACATAGGACCTTATAAATTTATTGAGAGAGTAGGTTCGGTAGCTTATCGTCTCAAGTTACCGCCAGAGCTTAAGGGAATTCATGATGTTTTCCATGTGTCTATGCTTCAGAATTATCGTTCAGATCCATCGCATATTGTGCTAGTAGAAGAGATTGAGGTTCAACCTAATCTCACTTTTGATGAGGAACCAGTTGAGATTTTAGCTCGTGAAGAGAAGGCTTTGCGTAATAAGAGAGTTCCATTGGTTCAAGTTTTGTGGCGCAACCACAAAGTGGAAGACGCTACTTGGGAAACCGAGGAAGTGATGAAACAATAATATCCTTATTTTTTTAGCTCAGGTAATTTTGAGGATGGATTTTTTATCAATGGGGAGAATTGTAACACCCCAAAATAGGGCATAAAAGTTTAGGGGTATTTTAGGAATTTTGGCCTATATGAGCTTGGAATTTCGTAAGGTTAGTACTCGGTAATGTTTTCGACTACGGCATCTTAGTGGTCAATTAAATTTTTGAAAAAGTGTTCTTGAAACCCCTAATTTTAGAGAAAGGACTAATTTGTAACATAGTCAAAATAATGAGCATTTATGTGGCAATTTACCTAGTTTATAAAATTGAACCTATTTCTTCCCCGTCAACATGTTTTCACTTAAGTTTCTTTTACCCCTTCATTGTGCTTGCCGCCCCATGTTTTTCCCATTCTATTTCTTTCAATTTTTTATTCCCAAACCACAACACCCAAAACTTCATCGATTTCATCATCTTCACCAAATGTGGGTTTTTCAGATTTACATCAAAACTCGTTCATTCTTTCAAAAAGGGTAATCATTCATGTAACCATTGGTTTTAGTGTTATTTAGACTCTAAAACTATATTATTACCCCTCAAATCGCATGTTTTAAATAAAAGCCAAAAATTGAGTCATTAATGGTGGATTTCGGGATTGTGAGTCAAAACTTGGTTTCAAAGTGTTTTTCAACTTGTTTTACCGTGATTAGAAGGTTTTTAAACTTACCTTGAAGTTTTGTTATGGATTTTTCATGTTTAATTAAATTTTGTGAAAATTACCTAAAAGATGTTCAAAAATGTCAATACCATGAATTGAGTAGATTTGTCTAGTTTGAAGATTGTGAATTAGGCGTAGATGATTAATTAGATGAACGGAACTAATTTTAGGCAAAAAGGTTGAGTATAGATCGAGATATTAGTATTTAAAGTTTGTTATGCTAATAGTTTAAGCTACATGGGAACTTAGCTTAAAGCTTGTGTTTTAGTTGATTTCAGTGAATTTTGGGTTGTTATTTGACTGTGGTTACTGTATGATTTATGTGTGTAAAGCTTCAGATTCATTAAAGCTTGATACGAGCTAGGGAATCGTTAGTTGAGCTTTCGGCTTTTCGGCAAAAGCATAAAGTGGTGAGTGTACGGGATTGGTACTCATAAACATAAGTCATATGTTGATTGGGAATTTAGATGTAGCCTAAACCTTTACTCTAAGTTCTGAGTGTAAGTTTCCTTGAATCCATAGTTATCTTGTGATTTTGTGGTAATGTATTGTGCATGAAAGGTGGTATGTAGATATAATGACTATTGGGTGAAGTGCAACTATCTTCATGAAATTTATATGTTATATGACTATGTTAGTGTTTTGCAAAATATGCTATTCGATAGTAATAGTGTATGGATAATCGGTAAGTAATATGTGTTATTTTTGGAAATTTTGGCCTTGTCATTTCGGAACCATTGGATATAGTTGGCATGCCATAGGATTATGAGTACTCACTTATATGTATAGTGTTTTTGGGAATTGAGGCCCTAGGACATGTTCGAAAGGATAAGGGAATAAGAGCGAAGCTCCTTTCAACGGGACATGTAAGGGGAATGTAACATCTTGATTTTGGGCCTAGTCGAAACAGTGGTTGTGGGACCACAAATTCGACATCAAAAAATTTATTTTATTATTATTTTAATTATTATTTTAATGTCTACAATATGATACTAAAGTTGTGTGAAATTTTCATAAAGAAATCTTCTCGTTTGAGTGCTCAATTTGATAAAAAGAAATAAATCGCGTAAGGTGCAAAACTTGAGGTCTAATTGATAAAGGCACTAAATAGCTATAGAATTGAAAAGTATGAGCACTTGCTTGGTAATTATACCAATA
>CM025152.1:13225975-13237218 GCA_013467495.1 Gossypium gossypioides
ATAAAAAATTTAATTAAAATATATCTAAAATAAGTAAAAACTAACTCATCATCTTCTTAATGTTTTCTTCCACCGAAAAAAAAAACCCCAAACACCATTGAAGAGCTTGGAGGTTTGGCTAAAAAAGATTCATGTATGCAAGTTAATTTTGAATCCATTTTTAATAATTTTTATGTTTTTGAAATCATTGCAATTAGGTCCAACCAACCTGTATCTTCGTTTCCAAAATTGTTTTTGATATGTGTCATTGATGAATTTTTGATGTTCTTGAAGTTAAAAGATAGTTTTATAAGCTTGGTTTTTAAATAGGATTATTTTGTAAAGTGATTTTTTGTTAATTTTAAGTTTTGGGACTAAATTGATAAAATAATAATTTCAGCATGAAATTTTGTGAAATTTCAATAATTATGAGCTGTAGATGAATAAAAAAATTCAGCTAGCTTGGTTTTGGGATTAATTGTGATAATTGTGTAAGGTTCGGGTTTAGGGACTAAATTGAATAAAAGGTAAAAATTCAACGTAAAATTGTAAAATGTTGATAAAGAGTGAAATAAATGAATTTAAATATTCTAAGGTATTTTAATTGGTTAATTGAGCTAAATTATTATATATAGATCATGAAATGGATCAATTGATCGTTAACCGTGGGAAAGGAAAAGTTTTAAGTAGTCATCGTTTTGGTATTGGTAGCTACTTCATTTAGGTAAGTTTGTATTAAATGTTCGTATGTTTATTAATGTTGAATTTATAGTTGAATATATTTGTATGTCTATATATGTATCATAAATATGGTTGATAAAGGTAAGTTGCAAATGTGATCCAAGACTTGAATAGCAAAATATGACTTTTGCATTTGTTCGTTTTGAAACATTTTATATTACAAAAAGATGGTATCAAATTGATCTTAGTATATGGTTAATATCATGAAAGGATAAAAGTATACATGTTAAAGCCCATGTGAACTTAGTGAATAGCTAGGATACAAATGACATGTAATTAGGGTGTAGCAGGCATTCTGTGCCAGTGTTATATTTAGCAAAAACTAGTTGTCGATGATTTCAGTAACAGGTACTTTGTACTGGTGTTGTAGTACGATGATTTCAATATTATATTTAGTATATGGTAAAGCTATCACTAACAGGGGTACGCATGTCATCTTTTAGGGTTGCAAACATTGAGGAGTCGTAGAAAACTATACGTAGTAATAAATTTGACTCGTATGTTTTGATAAAAGTTAAGGTAATACAACGTAACACTTACGCATGAAAAACATAACCTTTATTCATAATAAAAAGATAATTAAATATTATAAGACATGGTTCAAAAAAGCAAACTAAACTTAAAGAATTTAAATCTAATAATTGTAGCAATAATCAAACGAGTCTAATCCCAAGAAAAAACTACATAAATAAAATCCCATCGCTTCTTCACCAAGTTCACTGATATCTACTCAGGACTTAGCCTCACTCAGACCATTCGCCTCGCCTCTTATTATCCGTGACCTACTTACCTGCGAAGTAAAAGAGGATTGGGTGAGTTCATTGAGAACTCAGTGAATAATCAGGAATCATCAGCGTATGTTCTAAAATACAGAGTTTTAAATAGAAATCAGACTTAGTCTATAAGTTATTTTGCGAGATGGGTTCGCCATAAAGATGCGAAACCTAGTTCGTCGTTTTGCCTGCTTGTCAAAAAAATGTATAAGTCTGTAAAAATAGCTTTAGTTGTGCTTATAGAAAATCATACGTGATAACTTAGCTTGTTTGCAAATAGATCTTGTATAGTATGAAACATGCTCACATACTTGTCTACTAAGAACGACAAAAGAACATAAAACATGTTCTCGCTCACACTTATCATATGAGAATATATTGGATATGCGGATATCTTTAAAACACCTCAAAATGACTAAAAGAGTCCATAACATGTCCCACAAGTTCAGTGCGACGCAATCCACTCACTTGTATACCAACATATCCCCTTGGATTGAGCACAACTTGACATTCCCTTATCTCTCCACATGTCCCAGGGCTTCAACGCTGAAAATCATAGAAAACTTATGGTGAGTACTCACAATCCTATGGCATGCCATTATAACCAATATAAGGGCTCGAAAAGGAGTGCACATAGAAACTTATCATATAGAGCTCACATAGGGAGATTTCTTGAAAACACTTGCTCATAGAGCTCGCACCAAAGCACATAAAAACACAGTTTCTAAAACCGTACTTTAAAAACCTATCTTAAAACATAGGCTCGCATAGGAGCATACATAAAACATAGCTTTGAAAAATATTACTTGAAAATAGAGTTCAGATCTTGAAAGCAGAGGTTTGCTGAAAACATACTTTTGGAATTTTAGTTTTTTTAAAAACAAGGTACTTGGAAAACATAATAGTTTGCACACAAGTTGCAAACCCTGAACATTCATACTAAAAAACATGATAGTTAGCACACTTAGGCAATTCTTAACCACTCACCGATAAAATTGAGAATTTAAACGAGTTTAGCTTTGTCTTTATCCTTGCAGGTAGATTGTCTGGCTGGTTCGCAACATACATAAACACACAGATTACTTAAACAAAAAAAACTTACAGAATTCACACAAGCAACCAAGCCTAGCTTTCTTAGAAATCAACCTTAACAGGACAGAAGCTTACCTTGGTTGCTACGAAGTCGATTCAGAACAGAGACTTGATAAAAAAATATCGATGAGAGGATTCTCATGGAATAAAGGTCATATTTATAGGCCTAAGTGTACTGGAAATCTTAGGAAACCCTACTTGAATTAAGAAAGGTGTTACTTGCACAAAAAGGATTCCTAGATACACTATATCTTTAATTCCTAATTTGAGTTTAACTTTAACTTTGACTAGCAAACCCCCAGTTCACAACTTACCTAGCGAACCCTAGCTCGCCAAACAAACTGACGAACATGACCTTCAATGAATCTGTTGAACCCCATTACCACATCTTTAGGCGTCTACTGCAATGCTGAAACATCGGTGAACTCATTACTGATACTCTTTTGGCGAACTCCCTAGTTTGTCGAAGCCCTGGCAATCTTCTAGTTCGCTGAACTACTAGCAAACCCTAACTTACGAGACCAAAACTTCTAGTCCCGGTCTCAGGATGTTACATATTGATCATACAAGACTGAATTAGAAATTAAAAACCTTGCATGTTTTTAAAATATTAAGTGGGAGAAGGTCCCTAAACAAGACCTACGGCCTCCATCAATGTTCTCTTGTGATGGCATGAAATGGACCTACCCCAAGGTAGACGTTGTCATGTGGATTTCGCTAAGGATACTTCCTAAAAGTAAGCAGAATTTTCTTATGCTCATATGATAGTAGGATCTCCCCTGTGGTAGGCATTATCATGCAATAAGTCAAGAAATTATATCTTTAAAAGAGGAAAACTAGTCAAAGCATACTATTCGGTGAGATTGTCTCATGAAAACTCATTTTTGGTGCTTGAATCGATAGTTGTTTAGTTGATGGTTATACACTCAAGATCTTCTAGTTAAGTCACTCCCCACGGAGCTCTACTTAAGTGAGAATGATGGTCAAATGTTGCATTATTATTGGCACGTGTGAATGCCTAAGGAATTAGGTTCATGTACTAATTGGATGGAAATCAATTTTCTTACTAGTTTATCATGATCAACCCAAGGTGGCTTAATTCAATAGGTGTGGGATTTACCGTTGCAAAGTCTTATAAATGTTTTCAAGGTTTAATGTAAGATGCATGCATCATCTTAGTGCATATCATAATGCTGCAAAATGTTTTCAAACTATTGCTTAATATAAAGATATTAATATATGAATGTTCTATTTTTAGTTTGAAAATGGAACCAACTCCCTCATTGAACATACTCACTAAAAACAAACTGAACAGAAATAACTATAAGCAATGGAAAAAGAACTTGATAATTGTCTTAAGTTGTGAGAAACTTAAAAAAGTTCTCGACACTAAGTGCTCTTCGGCCACTCAAGCTGAGGCTAGAAAATGCTAGGAAAAGTTTGATGAGATAGATTGTTGCTACATGCTGGCAAGCGTGACCAGTACTCTGTATAAGCAACTAGAGAGTTGTAAGACTACTAAAGCAATTCTAGATAAGCTAGAACACATGTTTAGAGGCCAAGTTATCTTGGCTCGATAGTCTATTATAACTAGCTTGATAAATGACCAGCAAAACCCCAACACTCTAGTCAAAGACCTTATGATCACTCTTATGGGCTACTTTTCCAATACCGCGAACAATGAGGACAATCTGGACTAGAACACTCAAATTGAGATGGTGTTCAAAAGCTTGTCAAAGAATTTTACTAGTTTTCGGGCCCCATATAACCTTCGTAAGAAAAACCTGACGCTTACACAAATTATGAAGGAGTTACAATCCTATGAGTTGATGTTGAACGGCGTTCAATCGGTCTAAAGAGCATAAGCGAATATAGTCGTTGCTTCTTCCTTCAAAAGGAAGGGAAAGCGTGATAAGAAATGCATGGCTAATGTCTCTGGGCCACAACAAGTGGAAAGGAAGAGAACCAAAAAGACTAAAGACTTATCTAAGTGTAAATGTTTCTTCTACAGTAAGAAAGGGCACTTCAAGTAAACTATAAAGAGTGGAAGGAATACCTAGCTACCAAAGGCAAAGGTATGCAATTCTAGATGATAGAAGCTTGTTTAGTGGAAGATTCAATAGACCACTAGGTTATTGATTCGGAAACCACTAATCATGTTTGTGTTTCTCCACAGGGGTTCAAGGAGACAAAATATCTTAGAGTTAAGAGCACCGTTGAGGGCTGGGAACGAGATAAGTGTGGTAGCTGAAGTAGTGGGAGATGTACATCTTTATTTTGATAATTTTAGGAAGATTGTTTTAAAAAACGTCTTCTATATACCAAGTTTCAAAAGAAACTTAATTTTAATAATGGAATTGCAATATTTATAAATCGCAATCTTATCTATAAAGGATGAATATCAAATAATCTCTATTTTATCAAACCAAATATGTACACACTACTTGAGACTGAAATATCGAATAAAAGATTTAAAACTTCCTACTTTAATGAGGCGTACCTTTGGCATTTGAGACTCGGTCATATTAACCGAGAAAGAATCACTAAACTTTTGAAAGATGGCATCTTAAGTTCACTTAAAGAAGTTGATCTTCCACAATATGAATCTTGATTGGAAGGTAATATGACTAAGCGATCTTTTAATGCAAAAGGAACTAGGGCCGAAAAACCCCTAGAACTTGTGCATACCAACGTATGTGGCCCTAAGACTGTTAGTGCAAGAGGTGGTTACAAGTACCATGTAACCTTTATTGATGACTATTCCATATATGTGTATGTATACCTAATACACTGCATGAGTGAAACCTTTGATAAATTTAAAGAGTTTCATGTAGAAGTGAAGAAACAACTAGGTTTACCCACAAAGGCACTCCGATCTGATCGAGGTGGGGAATATTTATCTGTTAAGTTCTTAGGGTACCTCAAAGAGAATGGGATTCTATCCCAATTAATCGTGTTTGGTACTCCACAATAGAATGGAGTGGCAAAGAGAAGGAATCAAACATTGTTAGACATGGTACATTTCATGTTAAGTTCTTTGAAGTTGTCAATCTCTTTCTAGGGATATGCGGTAAAAACAGCTTGCTATATTCTGAATGATTTGCCAACTAAGGCAATGTAACACCCCATACTCAATCCAGTCACCGAACTCGAGTTACGAGATGCTAAAAAAAACCAGAATAATTTATTTAATTTAAACATCAATTAATCATCATTATACAAACATGCATCAACTAAAAAGAATGAAAATAGAACTATATAGAGCTTTAAACCATTATCAAATTTAGACTCGAGCTTAAATATGGACTAAATTATAAAACTTTAAAACTTTAGACAAATATCGATACCAAGTATATAAGTATCAATATTTTATAACAAGTATCGAAACAAAAATATTAATCGATACCATTTTGGCATTCTCCCAAATCAAGGTATTGATATTATTTTCAAGGTATTGATAAAAATTAGAAAATACTGATACTAAGCAAAATAATCGATACCAATTTTGAATTCTATTAATTCCTAAATCTATTCATTTAATTTGGTATCGATACTTTGGTCCATTGTATCGATACTTTTTTATCAAAATGATCAAAAATCACAAGTTGAAAAGATCACTCCATAACCAAGCCTAAATCTTAGTTCATAGATGCTTATAGGTACACATATAACATGTATAAAACTCATTCAATCCAACCTAAGTGTCTAACCAATATGCCCTCATTGGCACCACAATTTAAACATTAAAGCATAAACCATTTTAACCATTGACCATTAGCAAATCATATCATTCATTCTATGAATCCAATACCAAATCAAACACATTACACCATTGCCCACATGCTAGCATATTATCAACCAAAAATCACCCAGTTACCTAAAACATTTATGCCAAATTAACCATTCAAAATGCATTTAGATACTAGAACATGCCATTGCCTTCACACAATACAATCAAGCAAAATACCAATTGGGATTTACATCTATATACACATTTTACACTTCAAATGGCACAAAATATGTCCATAATGCTTATAACATACATAACCAAGACCCTATTTACATGCCACTTATAACCAGCCAAAATAAGTAAATAGCTACCAAAAGAATTAACAGATAGTGTGGTCTCCAGGAACAATCCAATCGACATCTCTAATCCAACAATCTACAAAAAAGAAAAATAGTACTAGGTAATCTTATATAAAGCTTAGTAAGTCCGTTTAACACAACATTAAATACCTATCATTTTAACTTCATAATTAATACTTAACATAGAATTAGCAATTCCTTGCTTTGTTTCATAATTCCTACCATATCATAATATGCCAAAGTTCACACGCTAAATTATAACCAATATAACATAGCTCATCATGCCATATGGTTTCATTTCCATTTCATTTACCAGCTATTTTGCCTAGAGAACTATAGTAAACTAACTTCGGATATGTGGGAAATAATGCTCACAAAAGCTAACAATTAAAACATTAACCAATACACGGTGTTGCACCCACAAGCTGACCAAAATCTGCAACAAATACTAGATTCCAGCCATCGGTATGGTATCCACCACCGGTACATAGTACTTGAAACGGTAACCACTGGCATAGAGTGCCAGGAACTGAAACACCGATACATAATACCTAGAACTGTAACCACCGATATAGAGTGCCTGGAACACCTTAATGACATATCATTTGTATCCTAGCTATTCACTAAGTTCACACGAGCTTTAACCTATAGTCCATAGTCATTACATGCTCACAATTTTAAACCATGTTCACATGCATTCACTAGAATAACATATGTCAATTAAACCATGTACAATGCCTTACTTTATATTTCAATCTCTTTTCTTTCCAATTTCACATCTATCTCAACTAATCACATTAGTTATGGATATCTATATATATATGATCACATACATAATTAAATTCAACTATCATACATTATATTAAACATTGTATGAACTTACCAAAACACAGTAGCTATCGACACCTCAACGAAGACTACTCGATAACTATTCCTTTCCCACGACTATTAACCGATTGATCCTTTTCTTGATCTATATATAATAATTTAGCTCAACTAATCGATTCAAATATCTTAAAATATTTAATTTCATGTAATTGACCATTTATTAACACTTTACATTTTTACCCTAAACTTTTATATTTTATTCAATTTAGTCCCTAAATTGAAATCTTATACAATTATCACAATTAATTCCAAACCAAAGCTAGCCAATTTCTTTACAGCCCTCATACAGCCCATAATTTCTTAAATTTACAGGAATTTCATGTCAAGTTTACTATTTCATCATTTTAGTCCTTATACTTAAAACTATCAAAATTTCTATTATAAAATAGTCTTAATCAACATCCAAGCTTAAAAATATATCATTTAAATTCAAGAACATCAAAATTCATCAATGGTCAATTTCAAAACATTTAACAACGTATAAATTAGTCCTTGGATTAGCTAGATTAAGCTACAACAATTTCAAAAACATAAAAATCATTAAAAACGAACTTGAAACACATACCATGCAAGAGTCTTGAAGCTTGGCCGAACTTAAAGGTTTCTAGAAATGGAGAAATCAGTTTTGTCAACAATAAAGAAGATGATGATAGCCATTTCCATATTTGTTTATGTTTTAATTATTAAATTACTACTTTAACCTTTAAAAATAACATTAATTTCATTAAAAACCACTATAAACCGTCCACTATAGCTAATTATGGTTTAATTACGGCATAAGGCCTTCCAACCATGATTTTATAGCCATTAAACACATATAAACTAATAGTGATAAACTTTTGCAGTTTTTAAGAATTAGTCTTTTTTCCTTAATTAACTATCCAAACAATAAAATTACTTAACCAAATTTTAATATGAAACTCTAATAATCCTGTAAATATTAAATCAATAATAAATATTGACTCACTGGTCAGATAGTGGTCTCGAAACCACTACTTCTTTTTCTTTTTTTTATAAAAGGACCTAAAAGGTCAAAATTCAATTAATAGCATCGTTCATAACAAGGTCATGAATATCCATTGCGTAATCCATCTTAAAGTTCCAATTACACCTATTTTTAATAGCAAAATCACAAATAAAATTAGCCCCTTTATTGTAGCTTCGATTGGCCCACACAACATTAATTGAATCAAATTTATCCAAATGCTTAAGGCCTCATTAATTTTACTACCCAATATAGTAATATCTTTGCCCCGATTATTCACCCTGTTGACCAAACTTGCACAATCAGATTCAAACACGACTTTCAAAATGTTGATAGCACTCGCCACCTTTAGACTTTCTTCAAAAGCAGCACCGAAAACTTCATACAAATTGTAGCATGGCAGGAAGCCAAGTCTAAAACATTTAAGGATTTAAGGATGCACAACACACGTATTAGATAGAGATGCAAGGAAGTTAGACTCACGAATATAAGTGTGCATGTTTGTATGATATCCAAAGGGAACAAATGGTGGTTTGTTTTATAACCCGAAAGAGCAAACTATTCTAGTTTCAACTTATGGTACTTTCCTTTAAGAAAGTTACATGAATGACTTCAAACCTCAGAGTAAAGAGGTACTCAAGCAGCTTTCGAGAAATATACAAAACCCTAAGGAAACGATTCCAGAACCAACTCTTAATAGTATACCTTCAAACAATTAGCAGCATAGGGAGCTTTGTCACAATGGAAGGGCCTCTCGTAGGCATGAGTTCTTCCAATCTGGCGAAACTATTTTTAACATTAAGTTTTCCCAATAGCAAGATGATGACCCACTCACATATGATGAAGTGATGCAGATTGTTAATTTCATGCCTTAGGAAATAACTATGAAAGCTGAGACGAACTTCATGTATTCCAACTCAGTGTGAGAACTTGTAGACTTACTGGCAGGGATAAAATCCATAGGGCATAAGTGGATTTACAAGAGGAAAAGAAATGTGGATGGGAAAGTGGAAACTTATAAGGCCAAAATTGTAGCAAAAGGTTATACTCAAAAAGAAGGTATCAATTATGAAGAAACCTTTCTCTGATTGCCATGCTCAAGTCAATTCGCATATTACTATCCATTGCGGCGATTCTCGATGATGAGATCTAGAAAATTGATGCCAAGACAATGTTTTTGAACGGCTATGTTGAAGAGAGACGATACATGATGTAACCCACTAGATATATAGTTAAAGGAAACGAGCATAAAGTTTGCAAACTACTTAGATCCATAAATGGACTCAAGCAAACATCCCACTCATGGAATCAAAGATTTGATCAAACGATCAAGACTTTTGGGTTTGAGCAAAATGTAGATAAACCTTGTGTTTCCAAATGTTTAGGGGATGGAAAGGTGGTTTTTCTCGTCCTATATGTCGATGACATTCAACTCATTGGAAATGATGTACAGACATTGCCATTGGTTAAACTGTGATTAACCCAATAGTTTAGCATGAAGGACTTAGGAGAAGCTAATTTTGTTCTAGGTATTTGAATCCTAAGGGACTGAAAGAACAAAGTGATAGCACAGTTTCAAGCTACATACATAGACAAGATATTGGAGTGTTACGTAAAGACCGATTCAAAGAAAGGAAATCAACCCTCCTCATTGGGATTTCATCTCTCTTTAGAGAATTATCCTAAGACAGTGAAAGAAACAGAGAACATGAAAAAAGGTTTCTGATGCTTCGACAGTAGGAAGTCTCATGTATGTTATGCTATGCACATGCCTAAATACTTTTTCTGCAGTGGGGTTGCTAAGTCGATATCAGGCGAATCCAAGACCAAGGCATTGGCAAGCAGTTCAGCATATACTCAAGTATTTACAAAAAACGAGGGATTATCTCTTTGTGTATTCTTGAAGAGATTTCACTCTTATCAGATCTACTAATGTAGGCAAAGCAGCCATCCAAAACCACCTATCGAACCACCAATACTAACTACAACAGTATCTTGCTGCTTAGACTGATTCGGTCAAATCTCATGTCGTGCACTCCTACCAGAACACTGAGTATCACGCCTTCTCTTAGGCGGTCGGTCAGATACACCATCGAAAGTTCTCTTGCCAGATTCAGTAACTACAAAGCGAGGCAGTTCAACCAAAATCTCCTCAACTGCTTTGGATTTCTCAACTAACTCATCAAACATCTTCACATTCTGTGCTACCAAATAAACTCGGATCTTACAATTATGCCCAAAAAGAAACCTCTTACAACGATCTCTCAAAAGGAACCATCTCAGGAGCATACTGGCTAAGCCGCACGAACTCAGCCTCATAATCAACCACTGACAAATCTCCCTGAACCAAATTCAAAAATCACTCTTACGAGCATCCATATATTGTTCACCCATAAACTTTCTCTTAACAACCTCAAGAAAGTAATTCCAAGTCAATCTATCAGAAATAGTACCTCTCCTAATCGTATTCCACCAACGATGAGCCTCACCATCGAGTAAGGACATAGCACAACCCAACTTTTCCTCGTTAGGACAGGACATCTAATCGAGGATTCTTTCAACTCCTTCCAACCAATACTCAGCCACGGTCAGACCAGTACCTTTTACTCCAGAAAACTCTTTACAACCTGATACGAGTCACAAAGGCCCAACTCAAGCTCAAGAACGTGATGGGCTCAAATTACCATAAGGCCCAA
>CM025152.1:13247036-13257322 GCA_013467495.1 Gossypium gossypioides
TAAAGTGAATGTTATTTGGTGATGAATAATATATGTATATGTGTTAGTATTGAACTGAATTTTGAAAATGTGAATTGAATTATGAAAATGTGAATAGAAAGCATGAACTAATTGTTCATGAGATAGATAAAGGCTCAATGTAATAGTATATGATGTTACCAAACGAAAGCCAAATAAAAATTGTAAATATTGAAAAATGAATTATTATTGGTATTGATCTGAAATGAATGATATATGCCTATGAAGAAACGGCAAGAGAATGATATGTATCATGACTTGCAAATGTATGATTATCTTTAATATGTTGATACAAGAAAAATTATGTATGATGAGTTTATATGAAATTTTATAACACGGTTTAATATGTTTACAAGTGTATGTGTTCTGGTAATGCCTCGTACCCTATTCCGGTGTCAAATACGGGTAAGGGGTGTTACATTAAGAGTTATTTTTGGCAACATTCAAAAAGAAGTTTTTGGGTGAGCAGTATCTAGAAGCTCGCAAGTAAGAGTTCATCTAGTTTAAACAAGGTGAACTATCAGTGACTAAGTATGAAACCGAGTTCATACAGTTGAGCCAATATGCTGAAGAGATGATCACGGAGGAAAGGAAATGCTGTCAGAGGTTTCAATTTGGTGTGCATCGCGACATCCAACTCTATTTGGTAACTCATGACACCACGAACTTCAATGAGCTGGTGGATAAAGTCAAAGACATTGAAGACATCAAGGCACAGCAAGTTGAAAAACAAGTTCCTTAGTGAGGATTGAAAAAGGGATCACTACTCGCAAGATGCTGGAAAGAAGATTAAGCGATGTTTTAGATCTGATCAGCCACATCAGAAAAACACCCAAGGCAAAAAGCAGGGTTCGCACCAGTCTGGGAATTGGGTGTACTGCGAGCTCTATGAGAGGGAGCATTCTAAGAGTGTCATAAGAAAACTGAAAGTTGTTTCAAGTGTGGTTCTAAGGACCATTTTATCAAAGACTGTCCAGAACGTCAATAGGGCTCACAAGTCCACACTGGGACCCTTACTCAAGCACAAGCTAGTACTCGTGGATGAGGACGAGACAGAGGTGGCGAGACTAGGCCAATTAGGCAGCGAACCTTAGCCCACACTATTGCAACCTAAGAGGAAGAGTCTGGAGGTCTTGTACAAGATTATGTTGTGAGATAGCCATATGAGAAAGGTGCCACTGACATTATCACAGGTACCTTCACTCTGCAAACTATTCCCTTATTTTCGTTAATTGATTCTAGTTCAACACACTCCTATGTTTTGAACGAGCTAGCTAGTGAATTTGGAATAATGTTAGAAACCATAGATAAAGGTGTGATTGTCACCAATTCATTTGGGGACAGTGTGTTAGTCAATAGAGTGTACTGTAGGTGTCTACTCGAAGTACAAGGGCAAGTGTTTTATGCGAACATGATAGAGTTATCATTCTATGGGTTCGACTTGATCCTCAGAATGGATTGGCTAACCTACCACAACAACAAGATCAAATTTGAGTTGAAGAAAGTTAGTTTGTAAAGCGCTAAAGGTAAAGAAGTAGTTGTGGTGGGTGAGCAAGCTCAGTGTAACATAGTTTCAGCACTGTAGGCAAAGAAGATGTTGGGAAAGGGCTACAAGACCTATCTCACATTTTTTATGGGCTCGCAGGTTTTACCGAAAGGGATTCGCGAGGTGTGAACTATTCAAGATTTCCCAGATGTGTTTCCTAACGAGCTACCAGGTTTACCACCATACCATGAGGTGGAGTTCACTATTGAGTTGTACCCTAGTAGTTCGTCAGTTTCTATTACATCGTATCACATGGCTCCCAAGGAGCTGAAAGTGCAACTCTATGAGCTACTAGACAAAGGCTTCATTCAACCTAGCATATTACCTTAGGGTTCGCTAGTGTTGTTTTTCAAGAAGAAGCACGGGAGCATGAGGATATGCATTGACTATAGGGAACTAAATAAATTGACAGTTAAAAACAAGTACCCTTTACCAAGAATTGATGACTTGTTTGACCAGATCGATTTACTATCTGGGTATTATCAATTGAAGGTGAGAGAGTCTAATGTGCTAAAGATAGCTTTTAGAATCCGATATGGGCACTATGAATTTTTGGTGATGCCTTTTGGTTTGACCAATGCACCTGCTGCCTTTATGGATTTTATGAATCGAATGTTCCATGAGCATTTGGACCGATGCATGGCAGTGTTCATCGATGACATCTTGGTGTACTCGCAAACTGAGGAAGAACACGACATGCATCTGTAAACTGTGTTACAGATTTTATGAGAGAAGCAATTGTTTGCGAAATTTAATAAGTGTGAGTTTTAGCTAAAAGAAGTGACATTTTGGGGCACGTAATTTCAACTAAATGGGTTTACGTGGACCCAAAGAAGATTGAAGCAAATGTGGAATAAATACCACCAAGGAGTGTGACTGAAGTGTGAAGCTTTTTAGGGCCCATAGGGTACTGTTGATGCTTTGTTGAAGGGTTCGCTAGTATAGCAACACCCTTAATAAAGCTACTTCAGAAGAAAGAAGATTTCACATGGACTGAGGAAAGGCAACAAAGCTTTGACAAGCTTAAGGAGATACTAATTAAAGCACTGATGTTGATTCAACCCGAACTAGGAAAATAATTCATGGTCTATAGTAATTCCTCTTACACATGACTTGGATGTGTGCTAATGCAAGAAGGTAAGGTGGTAGCTTATGCTTCAAGGTAATTGAAAGTGCAAAATTATCCATCTCATGATTTGGAGCTAGCCGCAATGGTGTTCACGTTAAAGATTTGGCGACATTATCTTTATGGCGAGAAGTGTGTCATTTACATAGACCACAAAAATCTCACGTATTTACTGACCTAGAAGGAATCGAATCTTCAAAAAAGGAGCTGAATGGTGTTGTTGAAAGATTATGATTGCATGATAGAGTATCACCCAGGAAAGACCAACATGGTAGTTAAAGCGTTGAGCAGGAAATCATGAGAGAGCTGCGAGCTATGTTCGCACAGCTAAGTGTGACCAACAATGGAGGACTGCTCACAGAATTGCAAGTGATGCCAACGTTGTCACAGCAAATAAAGGCGAAGCAAGCTTGTTATACAGAGTTAACGAAGAGGGTTCGACAAGTAGAAGAAGGTGTGTAAGGTGACTTCACACTCAACAAATAAGGTGTACTTTGTCTTCGAGGAAGGTTATGTGCGCCTAGGGACGAAGGGTTACAACACATGATTCTTAACGGAGCTCATAATAGATTATTTGCGATGAACTCATGCAATAGCAAGATGTATTGCGTTTCTGCGAGCTCTATTGGTGGCCTAGTTTGAAGCGAGCTGCCACTGGGTATGTTGCGAAGTGTTTGGTTTGTCAGAAAGTTAAAGTCGAGCATTAATATCCAACCACTCAAAATCCCAAAGTGGAAGTGAGAAAGAATTACAATAGATTTTGTGGTTGGTTTGCCAGTGATGGCGACCAAGAAAGACACAGTTTGGGTAATTATGGATCGTACTTTTTAGCTATTCACACTGACTATTCATTTCAAAGGCTTGTCGAAATCTATGTTACTGAGATAGTGTGACTTCTTGGTATGCCTATTTCCATAACATCTTACCGAACCCAAGGTTTACATCACGATTTTGGAGAAGTTTACAAGGAGTTTTGGGTTCGAAGCTGCAATTCAGTACTGCTTATCACCCTCAGACAAATGGCCAATCTGAACGAGTGATAGATGTGTTGGAAGATAGGTTGTGAAGCTATATTTTGGAGTTCATCGTGAACTGGGAATGTTATCTGCCTTTGGCAGAGTTCACCTATAACAACAAGTATCAAGCTAGCATTCAAATGGAACCCTATGAAGCTCTGAATGGTAGAGTTCACCTATAAAAATAGCTATCAAGCTAGATTTTGTTTGCAAAACTTGTTACTTGGTGAAACAAAGTATAAGCCTTTAAAGTGTTTAGTGAGCCATAGTGTTTCTAAAGTTTGATTTCTCTGCATGCGAAATGTTGGATCTTGAGAAATAATGTTTTTGTGCGAGCCTATGATAATATGCAAGCTAATGTTTGTTTACTAATCTACTACCTATTATGTTGATAATGGTATGCAAGCTATGTTTTGAATGTTTTGTGTGGTGCTTAAGTGTGGTGCGAACCTATTGATATTTTTACGTGTTTGGAAGTACTATTTCGTATGATTATATGCATGCGAACCCTTGTGTTTTATGTATGTGTGTTTTCTGCTGCTTTGTTAAAGATTAACATTATGTTCGCGCACTATGTATAAGTGGTGTGCTGGAGGTTAGGTTGGGAGTTGACGGAGAGTCACTTCGGTCACTAATGTGGCATGCCGAATTCGGGTTGGATCTTCCTGGCCAGGTTTAGGGTGTTACATATAAGGCCTAACCAAAATTATATTTGGTGATTATGGATTGAATTGATTATGATTGTATGTTTCATGTTTAAATTGAATGTTAATTATGCAATCGTGAAGAAATTCCATGTTTATTTTAAATAATCAATGTGAATTGAATATGTTTTATTTCTACTTTAATTGTAGCACTCCGTAGCTCTGGTCCAACGATTGGGTCGAGTAAGCGGTGTTACCACAAGCCTAAGCTTTTTCTAGTTTATGAACATTACGCAAGTAAACAAAATAAAACAAAACTTAGGCCACATAGTGTTTCTAAAATCCCAACTACTCTTTGACTGCACTTAAGTTGTACAAGTCCCAAGCAAGTCAAACACAAGGCAATAAAAGACACTTCTCAGCCAAAGATACCAAACAAAGCAAAAATAATGGATACAATGAACCAAGAAACTAGAGAAATGAATATTTCCAATAACAGTAACAAGAACAAAACATAAAGCTGAATGCATCATCTTTCTATTTTTCCCATGGTTTTGTAAATTAACTTTGGTTAGACCTTTATAACAAAATAAATGAAGAATTATAATACCTACATCACCATCATGAACATTGTAACACCCCTTACCCAGTCCAGTCTCTGAACCCGAGTAATAGAATGCTACAAACAAATACAAATCAATTACATGCAATTTATAATCAAAATCACAACTAAATATCATTACATCACATATGATCCAGCATAATATGTAATTTTGAGTTTTTATCGAGCTTACAAAAGCTTAAAATCAACCTGATATCAAACAAGTATCGATTTGAAACAAAAATAAAAAGATAGGAAAAAACTGTAAACATGGGTCACACGGTCGTGTCCCCTGACCATGTGTAACGCCCTCGACCCGACCCGAACCAATCTACTGGATCTGAATCTCAAGTGTTACGTCCTTATAGATGTAACTTAGAACTTTCTTTCTTATTCATTGATGTAAACATCTATCTATGAGTGTAACAGAATCTCTTATGGCGTACATTTTATGATTTCATTTACATTTCAGAATAATAAAATTCTATCAACTTCTATTCTATCTCTTATGTTGTTAAGTACATATTGGATTGCTACTTAATGAACTTATGCGCAAACTCGAACATGCCATTTGCCTTCCTCTCTATGCATAACACCCCAGCGCGCTGCTCTCTTGGCGTAGCCCTAGCATCGTCTCTCGGCACATATTCCTTTACATACCTAAAAACAGAAACAACTTTTCTAAGTTCGTAAGAAATTAGTGAGCTAAACCTTAGAATACCTTTTTCATTCATTCTATGTTGCATGTGTTTTTTTTTTGCACATCCTTAGGATATTTATTGACCTTTATTCCTTCTTTGGCGGGTACAATACTAAGGCTACCATATTTCTTTCTTTATAACCATTTTCCCCTCTTTTGAGTGTACTATACTTAACATCTCTTCACTTTCTATATCATTTCTTAAATCTTACCTTATTGTTAGACTTAATATCTTTTCCCATACATACTAGTCTTATCATTTTCTTCGGGCGAGGTAGACTACGCCCAATGCTTAACAAAAAATTCACTCAAAACTTCCTTACTTCAATGCACTCTCTATACATACTTTCAACACATAACCTTGCCTTGCCACGTACTCTGGCGCATACTAGCCTAATCACTTGTAACTATACGGGGTTCACCCAAAGTCGTTGTCTTCAGATGGTCATCACGAGAGCCATTCTTCAGATTACGCCACAAAGGCGCTCCTTTCCCAAGATAGCCACAGAGGCTTTCTTTTCAGAGTTTCACACAAAGGCTTCCTTTTAAAAGTGATCTCCACAAAGGCTTCCTTTTCACAGAGATTGACAAAGGCTTTCTTTCAAAGATAGCCACAAAGGTGTCCTTTCACAAAAATTGGTGTTTTTAACAATAGGGATTCACCTAAACTCACTGTCCTGAGGTTTGCCCCACATCGTCTCATACTCACCCAATCATCCTTTAAATCTTTTCCATATGATGCCATAACCCAGTCATGGTCTTACACTATATGGTCTTTAGAGTGTTATGGACATTTCTTTTTAGAGATTCGTGTTTTTAGTCCCGATGGACCCCTTTAGATACTCTGGAGACAGACACAAACACTTCATGTAACAGCTCGATTCTAGTGTTATCAAAAATAGTGGTTACGAAACCACAATTTTGACGAGTGTGATAATATTTTAATGTTTATATGGTTATATTAGGGTCATATTAATTTTTTGTTAAGAAATTTTAAAGTTTAAATGAATAATTAGGTAAAAAGGATTAAATCGTAAAAAGTGCAAAAGTTAGTTTCCATTAGTTAAATGAACCAAATAGCTTCGAAAAGGAAAATCCATGGACTTGGATGGTAATTATTCCATGCTTTAAGTTAGTGGTTGATATTGGATGGGTTTTAGTGTGATTTAATAGTTTTTAAAAGGTTATATAAGTAACTAAAATAATGAAAATATTAAAACAAAAGAAAGAAAAACAAAATAGGTCATCTTCAACCTTTATTTTCTTGTTCTTAAACCAAAACACCATAGCAAAAAAAGAGCTAGGTTCGGCCAAGCCAATTTTCTATTGCATTGTATGTGTGTGAGCCCCGTTTTTAGTGACTTTTATGTTTTTAAATTCGTTTTAGCTTAATCTACTTATTCCGAGGGTTAATTTGTAAAATTTTAAAGGTTGAGGGATTTTCCATGATTGATTGTGAATGTGTTTTGGTGTTAATTGATAGATTATTAAACTTGGTTGTTAAATAAACTTGTTTTGTTAAGTGATTTTTGATGATTTAAGGTTAAAGATTAATTTGTTAAAAGTGTAAAATTCCGTGAGGTTAATGTGCAATTTTGGTAAATATGGGCTATTCAGGACCCCTAGTAAAACTGGGTAGCATGTTTTAGGTAGAAAAATGGTGAATTTGCAAGTTGAGAATTTAAGGACTGAGTTGCACAAAAGTTAAAAATATTAGGGGTAATTTTATAATTTTACATTAATATGGATTATAGGTTTGAATTGAATATTTGAAGTTATTTTAAATATTTAATTGAGTTAAATTGTTATTTAGATCAAGAAAAAAATCAATTGGATTTGAATCGAGGAAAAGCGAAAGTCTCAGATTAGTTTCGACTTAGCTGTAACAAATGTGGTGATTGAGGTAAGTTCATATAAGTATTAAACTTATTAATTGAAGTTTAGAATGTTATATTTATGTGTATTAAGTTATGTATAAATTAGATTGTTAGTTGTATAATGTTTTGGTATAATGGATCAAAAAGTGATACTTGTTAAATTGGATGTGTAAATTGAAAAATATGTATTTCATGAAGCATGTGTGAAATGGTATAAAATAATGAAATTAAAGGATTCAGATATGTGCAAAGGTCTCTTTTGAACCTTGTGAATTCTTAGGATACAAATGACATGTCATTAGGGATTATATGGTTTCAGGTGCTGGTTCTAAATGTCCTCCCGATGGCTGAGGTCCTGCATTTGTTGCAGATTCTCCACAACTCGTGTAAGCAGCATCGTGTAGCTAACATTCTGACCTAAAGCTCATGTGAGTAGGCCCATTTCATAGCTCGTGTGAGCACTATTGGAAAAGAAAGGTTACGGTAACGTGAAAAGGAAAACTATGTGTGAACATTCCTAAGTATTTGACATAATTCTATATGGTTCAACGGCTAAGTAAAGGAAAATGAAAAGGTTCGTACATTAAAATATTGATATAAATTATCATATGAATTGGAAATTTGATGTGTTCAAATGAATGGAAAAAGGGTACTAAATAAACATATGAAGAAAGTTGAATGAATTTAATTCATTCCATGCCAGATACCATGTTCCATAAATGCTATGTTGTTAATTTATCTACTAACTATGTAGATTGTATTGAATAGGAAAGTAAGATATTTATATGACATGTTGCGCATGGTTGAATGATTTAACGTTTGGGGTTCGGTAAGTTTGAGTTTATCTTATACGAGCTTACTAAGCATTCGTTGCTTACGTAGTTGTTTTTCCTTTGTTTTGTAGATCATCGAAAGCTCAATCGGTTGGAATCTTGTCAAAGTTTATCACACTATCTAGTAATCACTTTGGTAGTTTTGGTTATTTTGAATTTTGGTTATAAACGGCACGTATAGGGTTTGATGTCAATGAAGCCTTTTGATAGGTTTTGGTTTCTCTTGTAAATGATTATATGTATATATAGTTTAGTTTGGCTTGTATATGCTAGAACGCTTATGACTATGGTCATTTTGGTATGCCTAGCTAGAATGGTATGTTGTGATGGTAATGGCTGACAATAAGTAGCTCTTTTATATCCATGTTATGTGGTTGAGATATGGCATTATAGTTTTGTTCTAAAATGATTTTGATTGGGTATGAATTGAGGTGCCTTTGAATGGCATATTGGTTAGAATTTTTAGGTTTATTGATTTCGTATATTTTAGGATGTTTGAAGAGTGTTTTGGTCAACTGAATGCATGTGCAAATGGTGTAACTTGTTGGGCAAGGTTAAGCATTGAAATGGCTTGTTTTAGGGGCTAATTTTGGAGCACAAGGCCTAGGAAATAGGTTGTCACACGGTCGTATGCCACACACGGTCACCTCACATGGCTATGTATCATTTATATTTTAAGTGTAGGTTTCACACGGTCTCCAACATGGCCTACGACACGGTCGCGTGTCTCAAAACAGTTTGTTACACGGTCTGCAACACGATCGTGTGGCCCTATTTCAAATACACACACAGGCGGATACACGGGCTAGGACATGGCCGTGTGACCCCTATTTTCACAATTTTTCATGTTTTCTTAAAATTTTCTAATTTATTCAAATTTATCCCCGATTGCTTTTAAATTTTTTTAGGGCCCCGAAAGCTGGATTTAAGGCCCAAATGTGTATATTTGCTATGATTGGAATGAGATATTGGAATTTATTCTTAAGTTTAATTATTTGTTCTATTTTGAATTTAAAGGTTCTATTTTGTACAATAATGCTCCATAACCCTAATCTGGCGACGAAGACGGGTTAAGGGTATTACACTTCATGCAGACTCATACTTGACAGTCTCATTCACATCTTACTTACTCATGACAAACTCTTTCACAACAGACTTGTTCATATCATCAAAAGACATTTATACACTTTTATATACTTATTCAGACACATTAACCATTGACCTCAGAGATCATATCCATATTCCATACAAATCATTCATGCAAATTCATCAGACATACATTTATCACAAAATCGTCAGATAATGCATTTTTAGCTTATTTTCACAGAAGGTTCTAACACACATAATACATTTACAAGAGTCCGCTTAGGGATTCACCTGACTTCTATTAAGTCGGATACCTAGGCTTCTATTAAATAGACCGACAACCCCTAATTGACAGAACATGGTAACTCATCAAGATCTATACTTTTAACTCATTTCTTTCATTTTGAACATCAGAAATATCTAAATAATACTTTACCATACTTACTTTACCCAGCTAAACCGAGCAGCTTCTTAACAGCTTAGTATGTAAGGTTGTAGATCTTACCTTAACAAGAGGAATTCAAAGCCTAGATACATATCTCTAACTCAGCTTAAACGATGAGAGGAATTCTCTCCGTTTCTCCCCTTTTTATAAACAAATATTACTTCTTGAAGAAGTAAAAGAAAGGGGGTTACTGGAACCATGAAAATTTATGTGTTTTTACATGCCCTTTTTAACTTAAAATCATACTATTTCGATTAAATTCTTGTCGAAAAAATAATTAAATATTATAACATAATTAAATTTTGTTAAAAATATGAACATGATAAATTTTAATTAATTTTATAGTTAATTTTGATTAATTTTGACTATTTTTGACAGATTCGCACAAAGGGCG